>CM034149.1:656199754-656291034 GCA_019776745.2 Taxus chinensis | reverse complement strand
AACGTTTTGTGATATCAAAAAGGAAAGATTATCAACAAGATGATATCAATCAATTTTTATGGGGGAAATTTATATAACACTCTTCGCATTTAGGAAAATGGGTACATAATTAAACATGACCAATTACATGTAGTCATTTTGTGTACATTTCATTTATTTCAATAATTTAAAATTGTTATAAAAAAACAATCAATTTTACATATTTTTGCATCTTTTAGAGCATAATCTATGCCAGATTTTTTCCATGTGAGTATAGGTTATGGGATTGGAGAAAACACTCTTGCAAGAGTACACCACATATCTGATCAAGATGTGAGGTTATATTTTATTTAATAAAAGTGAATTTTCAATAATTAGATTGAAAGTGGGAAATTGTAGACCCAAAATTGGTTCGAGTATTTGCAATAAAGGTTTTTTTCCACTCATTAGGAATTGATTCGTTTTGTTACAAAATGAAAATTTTAAAGTAAACCTCTACTTGTATCATCCTAGTCCCACTACAGCACATATATTCTCCATAGTATCTCCCTTGGGTCAACCATATAATTGTGTCACACTGGTGATATTTTTTTAAAAACTAATAGTAAATAAATAATTAAAAAATTTTTAAAAAACATACATCTAAAAAATGGATGCAAGTGTGCCTGGTATATTAAGATGTTCAAAAATATGTGTTTAGTCAGTTTTGGTGTTTGTGTAGTCTCGGGTTCTAGTTATTAAACCATATTTAGAGCTAGAAAATAAATAAAATCAGAAAAAGTGGGGGACATAGGTTGTGATGCTTCGACCCCTATGAATATTGCATATGTTAATATATTCAATTTTCAATTGTATGAGAAACTGTTCTTTCGCACCTTAGACATTATAGGTTTATGTAAATTTTCAATAACTATGAACCTTGGCTGCCACTTCAAATGGTCACATTTCAAAGGATGTGCTTCTTAACTTATTTAGCATAGGTGGTACATTGTGTAGTTGGATTAGGGAATCAATGACATGGTCACTTATAAATCACATCCACCCTAATTATTGAGGTATATAGGGATCCTATACTCTCTTTCTATAAGAAGGTAAAGAGGAGATAAATTACACTATTTCTCATAGCAACCATCAAAAAAAAAACAACGAAATCAAAATTCATTCCACATTGTTCACCTAGAATCAACTATGAGAAAATATGAAGTATCAAGCATGCCATTTTCAATCGTGAGGGATGATCAAGAGCTCTTCCATCATATAATTATTTTCTATTTACATGTCTTGAGCATCATATGTTACAAAATAATGAATGAATTATATCTATATTATGGTTCCCAAAGTCTATTATAGGAATTTACTTTGTAGACTCCTTCTATGAGATGAGTTGGCATGTCTTTTTCTTTACATTTTTGATTGCTTTTATTCTTAACATCTATTTTTCCTTAGGGGATTTAACCCAAAATAAATAAATAATAAAGGTATGTTTTTCATATACAATATTTAGATTAAGGATTAGACCAACATAAGAGATATGATATTATTAATTAAATATCATTATCATAGCACACGCACGCACGCACACACACAAACACACACACACACCCAAACACACAACAACACACACACACAAACACACACACACACACAACACACACACACACCCACACACATTCATAATTGTAAGATAAATCAATTTTTTAAAAAGTGTTAAATGCAATAACACATAAGAAGGGAGATTAATACCTAGTTATATGATCAAGGAGTGATTATAAAAGTGATATATGGCTGAAAAGTGTGGTATTGTTATGAATAGGCTTCACCTTTGGATTTGGGAGTGTATTAAGCCGTTATTGAACAGTCAAATTGTATGAAACATTTTGATTTTCCATATGTGTTTAGCATTTTATTAAAACTACTTGTTCGTTGCCTTTTGTAACTTTCTGTTCTTATCAACCATCTAAATATGCTTTTCTATAAACCCCATGTGGTTATACATGTACAAAACCCTTTGTTGAATGAAAAAAAATATTCAAATCGGTACCCAGGGCAGGATACCCTTGTAAAAAGGATATTGTTGGGTTAACGTGGAATCCATACACCACCCACATTGGTAATATTCTAAGAAAACTCAAACCTAATAGTTATCCACCTCCTATTAAAAGAGGGTGGGTGTGTGTTATCGTAGAGAGTGGGTGTGTTGTTGTGGGTGGGTGTGTGTTGTGAGGTGGTGTGTGTGTGTGTGTGTGTGTGTGGGTGTGTGTTTTGATTGGTGTTGTGGTGGGGTGTGGGGAATCAACTAGATTTGGCAATTGATCGCCTTGAAAATTTAAAAAATGGTGTTTACATATTTTCTTACCTTGGATGTTTGTTCCCCAATAGGAAGTGTGGCTTAAAAACCCAGTTGAGAGAATAAATTGTGTAGGGTCTTCTCCAGTAGAGTGATGTGATTCAAAATTATTAGGAGAGCTTGGAAATAATTTCATAATTTTATTCGCAATGAGTATTCTTTAAATATTTAGGTGATAAATGGAGTGCATTAGAGTGGTTAGATAGGATTTTTTGAGATATAATTTCACATTAAGTCAAGCCAAAAAAAAGAATTAGTGACCCATAAAATATATCAAATTGATAAAGTGTTTTGGGGGGTGATTGGGAATGGAAAACCTGCGAGTTCGATTAAATAGTTGGGATTGTTGGTCCCTATTTGGAGGTCATGTACGAATAAGATTAAGGTTGCAAATTTGGGTACAACATTTGGATTCAATATACTATTGGTGACTAAATAAGAAATTTGTGAGAATAACAAATAAAAATGATGAGAGAGTCATGCCATTAGGACTTAAGGATAGGGAAAGTGATCTGAAATGTGCCCACCCATTGAATGAATTTGGTGTTTGTAAAGCTAATGTTTGCTTTTCAAGGAAGCGAATAAATTTCAATTCAGATGTCTACTTTACCCCCTTTACGTATGAATTAAATTGTATGCTATAGTAAGGATATTAAGCTAGAAAACTATTTCATCTATAGGAAAGGTCGTTAAATTAGTAACGTTTTGTGATATCAAAAAGGAAAGATTATCAACAAGATGATATCAATCAATTTTTATGGGGGAAATTTATATAACACTCTTCGCATTTAGGAAAATGGGTACATAATTAAACATGACCAATTACATGTAGTCATTTTTGTGTACATTTCACTTTATTTCAATAATTTAAAATTATAAAAAAACAAATTCAATTTACATATTTGTATGCATCATTTTAGAGCATTAATCTATGCATATTTTCCATGTGAGTTATATGTTTATGTGGATTGGAGAAAACACTCTTGAAAGAGTTTACACCACCATCATCTGATCAAGATGTGAGGTTTATATTTTATTTTAATAAAGTGAATTTTCAATACTAGATTGAAAGTGGGAAATTGTAGTACCCAAAATTTGGTTCGAGTATTTGGCAATAAGGTTTTTTCCACTCATTATGAAATTGATTCTTTTTGTACAAAATGAAAATTTTAAGTAACCCTCCTACTCTGTCATGCATCCTAGTCCCACTACATCACATATATTCTCCATCGTATCTCCTTGGGTCAAACCATATAATTGTGTCCCACTTGGTGATATTTTTAAAACTAACTAGTAAATAAATAATTAAAAATAATTTTAAAAAATACATAAAATATGGATGCAATGTGCCTTGGTATATTTAAGATATTCAAAATATGTGTTTAGTCATTTTTGGTGTTTAGTCTCGGTTCTAGTTATTAGACATATTTAGAGCTAGAAAAATAAAATCTAGAAAAAAGTGGGACATAGTTGTATGCTTCGACCCCCTTATGAATAATTGCATATGTTAATATATTCATATTTTCACTTGTATGAGAACTGGTTCCTTTCGCACCTTAGACGATTTCATAGGTTTATGTATAATTTTTTTCAAACCTATGAACATATGGCTTGCACTTCAAATGGTCACATTTTCAAAAGGATGGCTTAACTTATTTAGCATAGGTGGTACATTTGGGTCAGTTGATTAGGATATCATATGAATGGTCACTTATAAATACACATCCACCCTAATCTATTGTAGGTATATAGGGATCCTCTACTCTCTTTCTATAAGAAGGTAAAGAGGAGATAAATTACACTATTTCTCATAGCAACCATCACAAAAAAAACACCGAAATCAAAATTCATCCACATTGTTTCCCTAGATCAACCATGAGAAAATATGAAGTATCAAGCATGCATTTTCAATCGTGAGGGATGGATCAAGAGCTCCATCATTATAATTTATTCTATTTCACATGTCTTGAGCATCATATGTTACAAAAATGACATGAAATTATTATCTATATTATGGTTCCCAAGTCTATTATAGGAATTTACTTTGTAGACATCCTTCTATGAGATGAGTTGGCATGTCTTTTTCTTTCCATTTTTGATTGTTTTATCTTAACATCTATTGTTTCCTTAGGGGATTTAACCCAAAATAAATAAATAAAAGGTATGTTTTTCATATACATATATTTTAGATTAAGGATTAGCAACATAAGATATATTCATATTATTAATTAAATATCATTATCATAGCACACGCACGCACGCACACACACACACACACACACACACACCACACACACACACACACACACACACACACACACACACACACACACACACACACACACACACACACATTCATAATATGTAAGATAAATCAATTTTAAAAAGTGTTAAATGCAATAACACATAAGAAGGGAGATATAATTACCTAGTTATATGCTCAAGGAGTTGATATAAAAGTGATATATGGATGAAAAGTGTGGTATTGTTATGAATATGCTTCACCTTTGGATTTTGGGAGTGTAAATTAAGCAGTTATGAAACCGTCAAATTTGTATGAAACATTTTGATTTTCCATATGTGTTTAGCATTTTTATATAACTAATTGTTGGTGCTTTGTAACTTCTTGTTCTTATACAACCATCTAAAATATGCTTTTCTATAAAACCCCATGTGTTATACATGTACAAAACCCTTTGTTGAATTGAAAAATATTCAAATCGTACCCATGGGCAGGATACCCTGTAAAAAGGATATTTGTTGGGTTAACGTGGAATCCATACACCACCCACATTGGTAATACTTCTAAGAAAACTCAAACCATACATAGTTATCCACCTAACAGATGGTGTGTGTGTGTGTGTGTGTGTGTGTGTGTGTGTGTGTGTGTGTGTGTGTGTGTGTGTGTGTGTGTGTGTGTGTGTGTGTGTGTGTGTGTGTGTGTGTGTGTGTGAATCCAACTAGATTTGGCAATTTGATCGCTTGAAAATGTAAAAAATGGCTTTACATACTTTTCTTAACTTGGATTGTTTGTTCCCTCAATCAGGAAGTGTGGCTTTAAAACCCAGTTGAGAATGCATAAAATTGTGTAGGGTCTTCTCCAGTAGAGTGATGTTGATTCAAAATAATTTAGGAGAGCTTGAATAATTTTCATAATTTTATTCGCAATGAGTTATCTTTAAATATTTAGGTGAATAAATGAGTGCATTAGAGTGGTTTAGATAGGATTTTTTAGGTATAATTTCACATTAAGTCCAAGCCAACAAGAATTTAGTGACCCATAAAAATATATCAAATTGATAAAGTTTTTGGTGGGTGATTGGGAATGGAACCGCGAGTTTCAGATTAAATAGTTGGATTGTTTGGTCCCTATTTGGAGGTCATGTACGAATAAGGATTAAGGTTATGCAAATTCTAGGTACAACATTTGGATTTCATATACTATTGTTGACTAATATAAGAAATTTTGTGAGAATTGAACAATAAAAATGATGAGAGAGTCATGCATAGGACTAAGGATAGGAAATTGATCTTGAAATGTGCACACCCATTGAATGAATTTGGTGTAAAGCTAATGTTTTGCTTTTCAAGTAATAAATTTCCAACTTCAGATGTCTACGTTTAACCCCCTTTAAGTATGAAATTAAATTGTATGCTTAAAGGAAAATATACTCGGGCGTGTAAACACACTTTTTTATTTTCTTAAGGTGCTTGATTTGCTTGAGTGTTGGAACAATCTCTAAAGTGAAACTTGGAACAAAAAGTGGAGTCAATATCCATAGAAAATAATTAAACTTTATATCACATTTTAAATTATAATTAAAACTTGTAATTTGAAATTGAAACTTGTAAATTTGTAAAGTAAATAAAGAAAGGAAGGAGTGCACGTATTTGTCTTACTAAAGGAGAAGCTCTGTGATGATTTTTTTAGATGAAGAGATTGGAGCTAAGATGTTAGATGATTGGGGGTTATCAATACCCAATTTTATGATAAAGATGCCAAAGCCATAAGGGAATAAGGTGTCCCAACACCAAAGAAGGGTGTCACATGGATGCCAAATCACCCCAAATAACATTCTAAAACAAGGAGTTTTGTCAAAAATATTTATTTTTTCCCCGAAAGACTCCATGAAAGAGTGAGAAGAACAATGTTACATGTATTTTTAGTCACCTAAAAATCCTCAATCCAAGGACCGCATCATTGTAGATGGATCCAGGCTTAATTTTTAGAATAGATCATAGTCAAAAGGGAATAAATTATACTTGTTCCCCCACCACAGAATCTCCCATGTGTATCAAATATGTAATTTTTAATACATAATAAATAAGATTCCCATGCCCATGTACTATGTAGAGTAAAAGTTCTCAATATGAACAAATCTAAAAGGGAATGAAACACCCATGCCCCCCACATTTTATATCAAAATGCAATAAACTCTCCCATGAACTGTGTTAATTGTCCCTACATTTTTATGAGAAACATTTTAAATTTTTTATGGTTTCAAAAAAATATGAATATTTTATTGAGATCCTTCCCAAGAAAAATCATCCATCTTAGACAGTAACGTCTAGCATTTCCAACTCGTATTGGATGGTTTTGTACTATGTAAATTATGATTCTAATATGCATTTGTTCATATTCTTGTTTCTTGTGTATTTGTATTTTATTATATTTTGTTCTAATTTCTATATTATTTATATGTGCCTAAATCACATATATTTCCATGTGATAACCCCAATCAATGCCCCATATTTTTAGGTTAGTGAGATGTGCAAGCAAAACACTTGGATCAAAATGAACGTTGTGTATTCATGTTGGATATATATAGCATATCGCCATATTTGAATCGCATTGATGGTTATTGTAGGTGGCCACCATAGAGATCTCATTCTTGGAAAATAGTGCATGGTAGGAACTATGACACAAAGAAATATAAACATAGGATATTAGAAAATTTGTAGAGGAAAAAAACATACAAGTATAGAAGACAATAAGTATAATAAGAAACATCACATATGTTAGTCTTATAAAAAGATAGGAGACCTAAACAAGAGACACAAGAGTGTCACACACAAAAAAGGGAATGAGAAAAGTTAATAGAGGTCACAAGAAAGGGACACCAAAGTGTCTCACACAGACACACATAGAAACTTGGACATAGCCTGTATACATGAAAACAAGCATATAAACAAGAAATTGAATACAATAGTGGATAGTATCCTAGAGGCACATATATCAAGAGATATTAGTAAAAGGCACACATGTTAGTTGCGTTAGTACAAATAAATAGTTTATTGTACAATATAGAAAATGAGCATAATGTGAAAGTGACAGTAGTACTATGTAATGAAACAATAACATCTGATAACGTAAGAGATGACCCCATATACTAAGTGGAAACTAAGTAAGAGGAGAGATATAACATCTAATCACCATATAGTGATGTGTATTAATTACATCACACTTGAATACTTCATGAATTCATGTTTGTAAAGGGTATATATGGATGTGTTATCTATCAAATTATATGAAACACATGTGTAAAGTACAGAACTAGAAAATCAAGTCATATCTTGGTCATTATTTGGTATTTTGATAATATTTGATAATTTTTTGCTTATAAAATTATTTAGATATATTTAAATTTTTAACATATATGTAATTTTATAAAGAAAGTGAAAAGAACGAACTACCGCATGATAGGATCAAGAGGGTAAAGTAGTGGTATTGCAAGTGTAGGAGGCATGGATATCAATATTGTATCATGGATGATATGATTAAGAGGTAGTGCTTGAAGCCAAGGCTATAAAAACATGTGTACAAGGTGTAGTTCCTATGAAAGGGACCTCAAGATGAGGTCCCTAGGAGAGAACTTGTAGGTGTTTCATGAAGAGGATCATGTGTCCTAAGTGTAGAACCTAGATTTCTAGCTTCAAGAGAAGTGGGAAAATGGGCTTCATAAGGGATGTCTTGAATGTTAACATCTTGATTGTAAAAGGTGTACTTCATGTTATGACAAAGAGTGAAAGTAGAAATCTTGATTTCATGTATCCATTTCGGTTGAGGAAATGGGTCATATGTTTGAAGGATATCAATAATCTCAAGAAGAACATGCATGACATGGGAGTCTATTAAAATATGGAGGATGACATGTCAAAAATCTTCTATGTGTGTATGCACATGAAATGTTTCAGATATTTAGCTCACTATAGCCCAAAAAAGTAAGTATTGTGTGGGTACATAAGATGAGTCAAGAGTTACAATAAATCATATCATTGTAGATAGATGGTTGACTGATAAAATCATGAAGATAAAGATCATAATAAAATTAAAAATATCATCGTTAACAAATAAAGTGTTGAATAAACACTACGATAAATTATAATAGGCATTCCATCTTGCTTCTCAATAAATATTTCGTAGCCTCATGTGTAAGTGGATTTTTATATCTTATTTTCTTCATCTATAGTAGTGTGTTCTTGCAAAATTTTAGAAGATGATGATATAGGTGGATCATTAGTACTGCTAGTGCTTGATTTTCCATTCTAGTTTGTTCATGACTTAAAATATAACTGTGTCCAAAGGGGTGACAATAGACATAACATCATGTGACGGATGTTTAATGTACCAACCCTATATGTATCTAATGATTCAATACAAATGGGAAATGTTAAGAGGGGCGACAAGAATATTATTAGTGGTAGCATTTTTTATAGTGCAATATGTGTAAGGATCCTCATCTACAGTAAGTGCATACCCATAGCCATCATGTGTAAAGGTGATACATTAAGAATAAGTAGATGGTATGGCCCCCATAACATAAGTTGAAGGTCATCCTAAGATGAGATTATAATCAAGAGCATTGTCCACAACATAAAACCTAGTGGGTGCCAATTTAGGGCCAACATAAACATCCAAGGTGATTGTGCCCATGGGATATCATATGATATTATCATAGCCTCAAATAGTAGTGTTAGTCTTATCAATTTTGCTAAAGGAGATACCCATTTATTAGAGTAAAGAGGCAGGTAAAAACTTCAAGCCACATGTACTATAAATTAATAGTTTGACTTAATTAGAAACTAGTGAATTTATACAATAGTAAGAAATAGTGAACATTAATCTGGTAGATATGTAATAAGAAAGTCTGTAGGATTAGGATCCTTATCCATACTTGGAAAATTATTTTCAATAGGGGGAACACTAGCTGGTAGCGTATTGATAGGGCAAGTATCATGTTTTTTGAAGGAGATAGAATTGGTTTCAAGTAGATCTTTTGTAACAAGTCAAATCTTAAAAATTTATTAGTGGCATGACCAATACATCAATGGTAAGGAAAATGTGAATTTGTGTCAAACGATTTTCTATGTAGTTTTCTTATATCAACCTCAATAGGGGGAGGGAAGGATACAAGGTTATGCTTGAAAGAAAATTTTGTAGTAGTGAGTGTGACAAGCAAGGAAAATATGTGAATTACTTTTTGAGGCGGGTAACTAAGACCAATATGAGGGAAGGTGGGATCAAATATATTAATATTTTCACACTCTATAGATAAGAGTAAGTCGTTAAAGGATAGTGGAAAGAATTGAATAGGAGTATACATATGTGTAGACATAAGAATAGAATTTGCAATATTTTGAAGGCAAATATGGGATGCCCCCATATATATATGCACAATAGATGTGGGAATAGTAGATGTGGCTAAAGACATGGATTTTGGAACATTGGCGTAAGTATAAGCAAATGGTATGGAATGCATAAAGTAAGCCATGAAAACATGATAGAGGCAAACCATAAGGTAACTTGGTTTTAAACTAAGCTAAGAAAATCAACAAGTGAGTTCAATTTAACCCAATTAAACAAGAGATGTGTTGTTCTTATTTATATCTTTTGGATTAAGGGTTAGAAAAAATATCTATATATTTAATATATTAATGAAATGACAATGTGCAAATAAGAATGCATTTATCTTAATAATATGTAAGATAAATGTATTGAAACGAGTGTTAAATGCAATAAGATTTCAGAAGGAAGATGTATTAATAGGATCCTAATTTCCTATAGTAGTAGAGGAAAAGATATACCTGTGAAGAGTGGCATTGTATTGGGCTTTGTTATATGCCTTAACAACAACAGTGTCACCATTGTGAACAAAGAGAGGTGGACCATTAAACTATCTATTGAGAATTATTATAATCGAATAGAATTGAACGAGTTTCTGGTTAGATGCTTCAAAGTTCCCCTTGCTCCCTCTTGTATTATATGTTTGTTTTTCACCTTATGGCTCCTCATGTTTAACTTCTACTACACTTTTTTACAAGATAGTGGAGTTATTCTATTTTATATATCAACTTTTAAATATAGAATTTTCATGGTTTGGTGCAAACCTCTAGCAATTAAAATAAATTTATTTAATGAATTGTTCCACCTTCCAACAGTTTGATATGTATATTTATTAAACAAAAAATTGCTAAATTTATTTTAAAGTTAATATTCTGATTAAATAATTATATAATTTTTAATAATAGTGAGTTACTTGATTATGAAGAATTTATGTTTTTAAAAAAGGAGTCATAAACTTGAATTTGAATTTTATAAGAGGATAGGTTAGAAAGTCAAATTTTTAAAATAGAACTAGATATTTCTTGCATATTGGAAATATGATAGACATTATGGATTTTAAAAGGATCTTTATCTTTTTTAACCTTTATCTAATTAAACGAACTCGCAAACAAGTCTCATAATTTTATTTCTTCATACAAATTTATACTTACAAAGAATTCAAATATTATGTGAACGTAGGCGAGAAAACCTAGTTGGAAATAAAATACAAGTTAATCTTATTGAAGCTATTCCGAGAATGCTCAAAGATGGGAACATGATACTTTACCAAAACGCTTGAACACTTATTTGTGATTTTTTGAGCTACAAAGACATTACAATATGTGGTCATTGGAAGAATTATTTTATAGGTATCTTTATCATAAATAGATATGTTGTTTTTAAGACACTCTGAAAAAATGGAAAAAAAATTACAATATTAACAAATTTTTGAAAGAAAATATTTCATAAAAAAATAATAATATATAATTGAAAGATATGAAAAAGAAGATAGTTGATAGTAACAATAACAATAAATCTCTAATAATATTTTCTTAACACAATTAAAGACAAATTAAATATATATGAATAATATGTTTCGATAAGTCATATTAACTATTTTGGCTCCAAAATGTTAACATTTGTTGCCATCAAGGAATAAAAAAATAGTAAACTAACACACAAAATATTATTATTTATATAGTCACTCAATTAACATGATAAAACTCTCACAACTAATTTATCCCCATCACTTCAATAAGGATATCATTAAGACATAAGAAATGAGTTGCACATGAACGATATCATCTTGAATATGAAAAAAATTGCGGGTTAAACTTCAACTATGATATCTTGTCAAGCATGGATGTTATTTAATTATCACCTCATAATTCATTAAAATTAAGCAAATACATAACTCATAACAACACTAAATTATAAACAATAACACTTACTTAACACTACATACTTAGTTTAATCTTGGGACGATGAGCTGTGAGGGAACCCCAAAATCAAATTCAAGGCACTAACATGTTCTACCAATGGCCTTCGCAGGCTTGTGATATCCTCGGCAACATAGGTTCTTGTTGGAGAAGATGAACTAGAAGAGACAGACAACTTGGTGTTTTAGGAGAGGGGTTTATCGTAGAAAAAATCACCATGTTTGGTGTTGATTATCTCATCAATAATGACTAGAAGCTTGTTGACAAGATTTGGCATGTCTTGGGGCTTCCTTTTTCCCAAATCCAATGGGCATGTGTCAAGAGGAGTTGGTCAAAATGGAGGCAGTGTGATGGCGTTAGATTTATCGAGGCTTACTAGAAAGTTGTTTTATTTTTCCCCAATTTGGAAGCTAAGGTACCTTCACTAGGGGTGCAAGGAATACACAAGAAGGTTGTGGAAGATGTTGTGGCATATGCAAATCAAGAGGGGCCCACTATGCTTGGTGGGACAACTCAAGTACATTCTGAACATGACAATGGGGCATGACGCAAGTTAGGCCCTGTTGTAAAGGCCATTGTTGAGCTAGTCCAAGCTAAATATGCAATCTTGAACCATGATGTTGGAACCTCAAGATTGATCTTGGGGTCTCAGAAGCCCGAGAACATTATTGATGGGGTTTATTAAGTACGACTACAAGGGAGGGAGTCAGATGTGTTTAGATTGCGTGTGGGTGTATCCTCTACTTTGTCCCTACCTCCAAATGATCATCTAATAATCAATGAGACTAATAATTTCATGGGGGATTAGTTATAAACTTATGGCCTATCAAGTGTGTTTGTAGGATACTAAATAATACCCCTATTTCCAAATCTACATTCTCAATATTCAACTAATAATACCCACTTCCAACATATATTTTCAATTATAAAATGCCCCTTATTTTTACCACATATCCAAACTACCCTTTTTCCCTATGAAATTTTTTATACCCCCTTTATTTCCACCTATTGGATTTAATAGCTTACATTTTCACAAAAAATAATTATATTTCTACTTAAAACCTTAATGAACTTCACATTAGACATGAAAAGTAAGAAACCTTAGCATTTGAAATTTAATTTAATGTCTCTTGGAATTCATTTTCTATCTACATTTTTCACACTAATTAAACTTGTTCTAGTAATGTGGAGTGTCATATGTGGTTGCATTCTTATCCATTAAATTTATTAATCTTAATGACATCCATTATCCTAAGAAATTCAAATCAAATGAAAATATATATAACTTAGCAATTATACAATGAAGGATGTCTCAACATAGAGATTTGTATAGTTTCAGTTACTATAGAATAATGAGTCGCTTCTCTAAAAAACACAATATTTCTTTGAAAATAAAAAACACAACAAAAATGATCTCATTTTAAGGCTTCTTATTTTCCCCACAACTACCCCTTTCTCCTCCCTACTGCACCACATACCCTACCCCCAATAAGTTTTTTAAAGACCTCCATATTTTAGTCCCTTATACCCATTTATATGGGGTAATATATTGGCTCCATTTTTACAAATATAAATAATACCCCTATATGAACTCACGTGATATGTAATGTTTTGGTTTATGAATCCCCAATGAGTAATTTTTGTAATTTCCACATAGCCACACACTGCATGGTTGATTCTACCCTGGTGTTGGTGGAGAGAGATGTGTTAGTTCCTTTTGCTTGGTTGGAGGATAAAGAAACTGGTTCATTAAATTATGAGGATGTTTTACATGCCCTTAAACTTGGTGATATATAAGTGTGATTTTTAGAAGTTTCATTGGTTGTAAATTTCCTTAGCTCTCTTTTTTCTAGATATGGATTCAGACATTGGCAAGTGTCTATTTAGTAAATTTGTGGGCTTGTTTTCTATTAGTGGATGAGATTTCTAAGTGGGATGCATATTTTTTTATCTCAATTAAGGTTTCCTCCTGGGCATATGCACAAACATGAGGGGCCAAAAAGAGGACATAAATTTGATTTTGATCAAAATGCAAGCGTGTTTTGTTAAACCGCGAGCGCATTATGAATTATCTAGTTTGGTTTTTACCAATCCTAAAACATGAGTGAGTTATAACGCAATCGTGTTATAATGTGCTCGTTTTCCTATGTGTTATGTGGTATATGTGCTCGAGCAATGCTTTTATTTACAAAAATAAATGTTTAAGTATAATTAAATTTTCTTTTATTATTATTTATGTTTAATAATAAACATAAATAATAATAAAATAAAAACTTATACTTTAAATTTATTTTAGTAAATATAAGATGTCAGGGTCACTCTGCACCTTATGGAACTAGTCTCACAACTCCATTTGTCATGGTTTAGAAGATACTTTTTTAGATTCTATTCTGGTCAGTACATAGGTATTTTTTAGGATTTCAACATTCAACCTTCAAGCTTTTAGGGTTTAAATTATACAATCGATATTTGTTTTGTGAAAGAATATAGGCATTGTTTAGGTTTTTGGGTCTTCTTGATTGGTTATTGACATTTGTAGGAGTTTTGTATGTGTCAAAACTATATTTTATAAATCTCACAAGTCCCAAAGGTAGCAACAATGTCTCAAGTATATTGACTCATGCAATTCCTTATAACACATAATAAATGAAAATACATATATAAGTTTTTCTCGATTCAAATAATCAAGGGAATGGTCATCATGAGGTCTGTGAAGGATCTGAAACATCATGAGGAAAATAAGTTCAATTAGAAAAATGATGAGGTCTTACTCAAGGCTTCCTTCATTCTCTCAGTGTTATCCCTATCCCAAGAATTTCCTCCAGTGCTATGTTTTGGTCCAACTCTGCCCTGACTAGTTCAATTGGGTTTGTTTCCTCAAATAAGAAGTTTCAAATCTAGGCACATTTAAATTTATTCCTCTCTTCTGATATATTCTTATCATTCCATCATGCTCTTAGATAACTAAACCACCTATTTAACTCATCTAGTTGCTCAACATTCATCCAAAGACTCCTCTCACTTGCCTTTACCAAAATTTCCCTTACATTGCACAAGAGCAAGGTTCACTGGTCACTACTTCGTTTGTCTACTCTGTAAAATCTTCATGCAAGCTAAAAGCATCCCTAAACACTCTTCTCAATCTCAAGGAGGTATGACAAGTTTGGTTAGCATATATCTACTTGTATGAGGTTCTGTAGGAGAGGTATTTCTAATTATGGGAGGATTTAAGGAGTTGCATCCACCATGCCACAATAATAATTGTATTCTCATGAATAATCCTGATGGTGATTTGGAAATCTCAAAAATGTACTTATCATAATAATGGAAAATAAATCAAACTAATAACAATGAATCATCAATAACTAAATATGTGGTAGGATAATCAATGTCTACCACGTGCCATCTCCAAATTCCAAATTTCATTTCATTTAAATTCGCTTCAAGAAAGGTTGGGGGAAATGAACTCACCATTTTCTTCACGCTTTTAGAGGTCTAGAATGTCAATTCGACCTAAATTTGGCAAATATGGAGAAGTTGGAAAGCCGAATTGCATTTTTAAAGATAAGCTTGAAGCGAAGGAATGTATTTAATAAGTAATTCCAATCAAATTTGTTTATTTTTTTTCTGTTGATACCCACTAAAACTATCCTTGTTATTGCATCTTGATACAAACAAGTTCCCAAGAGCCGAGGGAGCTTTTAAACTTATCACACAAGCATGGGGAGTTCTCTCCAATAATACCAAAAAGGCTACTTATGATGTCATGAGAAAAAACCAACAAGGGCACAACCCCACCTTCCATCAACTGAATTCCATAGGCATTGCCACTGCTAATTAGCATTGCCAACAATATAAATGGGAATAATTATTCAAGTGTAGATTCTTGTTCTGAAACTTCCATATTTGATGACCATGACCGGAACCAGAACTCAAAACAAAAATAAGACTAGGAACACAACCTAGACTAGGGCCTATACTGACAATTTGAGAGGATTTCTAAGCTTCAATTTTATTTTCCAATATGCATTAATCTAATGTTTGATAATGTTTCTCTAGATGCAACGACATTTTGATTTAGAAACTCAACGATTCTTGAATGTCCACTCCTGCCATAGACCCTAGTAGTCCTCGATCTTTGGATACATGGAGACACCGTTACTCGGATTCCATTTATAATGATAGAGATATTTGTAAATTCGTGTTATGACCTCTAAATCTGTATGCATTTCAAGTTGTTTGGAAATCACATCACTCCCTTCACTAGGATTGATGACCACCCCTATCTTTTTGAAGGCGCTTTTGAAAACATCCATGGGTTTTTCATAAAAGGAATTCTTAATGAATAGAAGGTCACTAAGTCATAGGCTAGTTTACTCCCATTTAAAACTAATAAAGAAATATTTACTAGGCGATTGATAACCCTTGTGTTTTCTTAACCATTCCCATGTTGTTATGCTTATTTTGTACAAGCAGACTCAATGATGGTTCTAGGCACGAGACTGGGAAATATGGTCCTAATATTGTCATGCCCTCCTAGTCGAGTAGTCAAAAGCCATATTATTCTTGTTGATACTTAGTACTAATTACCCATGAAATATAATTCTTTAGCTTTCATTTTCTTTTCTCATCTTCCACATAATACTGAATAACTGATTTGACAGGGGAGTTTCCCTCTTTGACAACGATACACCAAATATGAATATGATCCTCGAGAGTCGACTCTCATCAAACCATAATACCAGTACAAACTCCTTTATTGGTAATGTTACACGGTTAATGGTTGAGGGTTTAGGGTTTATCGTTTATCGTTTAGGGAACTTAGGGATCAATGTTCAAGGTTTAGGATTCATGCTTTAGTGTTTAGGGTTTATGGTTTAGTGTTTAGTGTTCATGGTTTAGGGTTAAGGGCTCAATGTTTAGGGTTTACGGTTTACAGTTTAGGGCCTAAGTTTTAAGGTTTAGGTTTAGGGTTTAGGTTTAAGGGCTCAATGTTTAGGGTTTAGGGTTTAGAGCAATATAAGATACAAAGGCAATATAAGATCTTTGTCAAGTACAAAAGCAATATAAGATATAAAAGTAATGCAATATAAGATACAAAAGCAATGCAATATAAGATAAAAAAGCAATGCAATATAAGATACAAAAGCAATGCAATATAAGATATGAAGGAAATATAAGATATTTTCCAAGTTCAAAAGTAATATAAGATGTGAAGGAAAAACTGAGAACTGCATAGTGACTGTGCACCAGTCGAGAGTTGAACCTAGGTCTAGGGTTTAAGGTTTAGGTTTTAGGGTTAAAGGTTTAGGGTTCATGATTTAGGTTTAGGGTTTAGGGGTTAGGGTTTAGGTTTTATTGTTTAGGGAAAAAATGCTCTAATGGTCTTGATCTTCTATACTTGATCTTTAGTCTACAATAGTGATTACAAATTGAAAACTGCTCTTGATCTTCTGCACTACAAAGGATCAACAAATCTCATATATTACACATCTTTGAAAAACATGTTTCTCGCCCCATATACTTGTGCTATTGAATGTCAATTTCTTCACTCTTAAACAAATTTCACATTTATCATATTTCTATATATGGTATTATGTAAGCCAAGATGACCCATTGGAAGCTGGGAAAAATAACCACATTTTCATATTCACATTCACGATTCACTTTGATACATGTTCATATTCACAAGAACCTCTTCTTCCTTAAAAGTTTCTGATTTGTCTCACTAACTAGGTAAGGATTATGCATACTCCAAAAACTTCACATTTCTCATGATAGATATGGTTGTTGCCACATAGATGTTCAACATTGGAGTCCAAACTATAAAAATGAAAAACTATTCAAAAGCGCATAAAAATGATCAAATTTAAAGTGGTATCCTAATCCATCAGACCCAAAAGTACCACTGGACTTGTTATTCTCAATTTATAACACTCTTGGAGCTCCAAATATTTCACAAGCTATAGAAAAAAAGGAGATAGTTGTATTGGGTAGCATTTCTTTATACCGAATTAATCTTAGATATCTGGCATTTCCCTCCAAAAATTTTGTACCAATTTTGATCATTCTCTATAGGCTCAAATATGCAACAAGCTCTATAGGATCAAATATGCAAAAAATGGCATCTACCTTGAGTCTGATTGTAGAACTATCCATTGAGTCTTCTTGTACAACTACCTTGTTTATGAGGGGTGGGACAAGTAATTAAATGGATATGGCATCTAGCATGTGCCTTGCAATGCATATTACACATCTATGTCAAACCTATTTTTCCCCACATATACTTGCGCTCTTGAATGTCAATTTATTCACACTCTGAAACAAATTTCACATTTCTCCTATTTCCATGTATGGTATTATGCAAGCCTAGATGACCCATTGGAAGCTATAAAAAATAACCACATTTTCATATTCACATTCGTGATTCACTTTAATACATATTCATATTCACAAGAACCTCTTCTTCCTTGAATTTCCTGGTTTGTCTCAGTAATGGTGTCTCCCTATATCCAGAGATCGAGGACTACTGAGATCTATAACAGGATTGGACATTTAGGAATCATCGAGTGTCTGAATCAGAATGTCATTGCATCTAGAGAAACATTTTCAAATATGGGAGTAATGCATATTGATAACTAAACAAGAAATATTTACTAGGCGATTGATAACCCCTTTTTGTTCTTAGCCATACATCTAAGCCCTAAGTCGTAATCCCTAAACCCTGAATCCTAAACCCTGAACCCCAAAACCTAAACCCTAAATACTAAATACCACCTTGAACCCTAAACCCTAACCCCAAAACCATAAAACCTAAATATTAAACCCTATTTTTACAACCTTAAACTATAACCTAAACCATGAGCCCTAAACTAAAAATTGTAAACCCTAAACCCTAAACTTTAAACCCTCAACCATAAACCCTAAACCCTTAACTCTAAACCCTAAGCCCTAAACCCTGAGCTCTAAATCCTAAACCCTAAATCCTAAACCCTATTTTTACCACCATGAACCCTAAACCCTAAACATTGAGCCCTAAACAATGAGCCCTAAACCCTAAACAATGATCCCTAAACCCTAAACCCTAAACCTGAAACCCTGAGCCCTAAACCCTAACCCCTAAGTTGTAAGCCCTAAAAAATATTCCTAAATCTTCCTAAATTTCCTCCAACACTTCCAAGATTATTTGACATCACCTCCATATGCTTAATATAGTTCTTGAACTCTCTGAGAGGGTATTTGATTAGCTAATGGTCTTTTTAGGCCTCCGGAGGAAGTTATCTTCCACGCTGAAAGCTGAAATTCTGAAAAATACCTATTTACTAACCAAATTAGAATATGAAAAACTATCTTCTAAACCATGACAGATGAAACTGTGAGACTAGTTCCATAAGGTGCAGAGTGACCGTAACATCTTATATTTACTAAAATAAATTTAAAGTAAATTTAAGTATAAGTTTTTCTTTTATTATTATTTCTTATACTAAAACATTTATTTTTGTAAATAGAAGCATGCCACAAACACATATACCACATAACACATTAGAACGCGAGCGCGTTATAACGCGCTCGTGTTTCACCTTTTTTGGGTTTGAAACTCCTAATCCAAAGGCTTGGATTTGCCTTGAATTTCCAAACCAAAGGTTTGGACTGTTTCTGCATGATTAAAACCATGTTGATAGAAAAACATCAAAATTTCACGTGTTCACCCCAAAAACTCGTGCATTATAACATAATATTTAAAAATAAATTATACTAGGATGTCAATCTCAGTTTTACCTTGATGATGACATAATTCTTTCTAAAATCTGATTAGTTTAAGGTTTTTATCCATAATTTCTTTTACCAATGCCTTGTTTTCTTACAAATTCCTATGCATATGTTTTGGTGCACAATTTATGATTTTTTCGTCCAAATTTTAAAATAAATTGGCTTTTTCTAAACTCCATTCTTCACGCACTAAAAAAACAAAAAAAAGGACTTTTATTCTCAAAGTTATGGGGGTGAACACACAAATATTTCATTTTCGGGATATGTGCACTTTGAAAATTAATTAAAAAATTATATATTCATCCAAAAATTATGAAACATTAGTGGGACCTCGTACATGGTCTTAGCTAACTTTCTACCAATTTGAGAAATAATTTATAGAACTCAAAAAAGGGGTGGGGAGCACACATAGTAGGTTCTTATCTTTTTGACACAAAAAGTAACATACTTTGTGTGCAAAACACATTTGACCCTCTTAATCTCAACCATTTAAAAAAAATATAGTAGTTTAGAAACTAGATTCTGAGATCTACTGTACTTATTCTTATCACTTTATCAAATTTCAAGAGCATAGGCATGCCAAATTATTCGATGAAGTTTAGGTTTCACTGATTTCAGGATAAGTGTCCCTTTTTGACCCCTTTTGGTCCCCCATTTCCATGCACTTACCCTCCTTCTCCATGATGGGTTTTGGTTTCTTCTAGGTAACCTTCCATAAACCTTTTGATTAGGATTTTGTGTGACTTTGGGCCCTTTCTTCTATGAAAAATTTGGTCTCTTCTTATGTCTGCAATCTATGATTTTTAATCCTCGGATGGCATAAGTTTTAGCGACTCCTCTTTGGTTGAGATTGTACCATATGTTACATACTTATGTAATGAGAATCAAATCAAGTTGTTAGTTAATAGAGTTGGATCTTATGTTAAGATTGATGTGAATTCCTATGAGGTAAGGTTTGTGAGGGTGTGTTCTCTTTGATTTATCTAAATCCATTTTCCACTCGATCAATTTCATTTGATCTAGGGTTTTATGAACTCAATACATCAACTATGAAGGTCTCCCCTTCACATGTTTCCAATGTAATCTATTTGGTCATCGAGAAACTTCATGCTTTTCTTGCAAGAGTCTACCATCCTTTTTTATAGTTCAATAGATTTGGAGTAAAATGGATGAATCTTAGGATCCCAAGTTTGTGTGGTGTAAATATGGGATATTTTTGGTGCAAATCTCTTTTTCGGGTCCTTCTTGATGTTGCAATAAGGAGAAGACTTTGATGGATAGGAGCTATAATTGAAAAAACCCCTCTTGGAAGGGGAGGAGTTGGTTATAGGGGAAACAAAAGCTACTTTCATTTAGGGTGATTCGTCCACCAACTTTACTACAATGTGAATTATCTAAGGTGCAACTAGGATTTCCACCTAAACAAAAATTCACATATCAGAGGTTGAAAGATTGAAAGAGGAACACGAGGAAATGGTGAGAGTTGGATCTCAAAAAATGATGGAAGATATTCTTTCACGTTTTGGGAGAAATGTGGGGACTTTTTTTGGATAGCCCCTTAAGGGGATTTCCCCAATTGTTTATAAATTTTTTTTTTTTTTGTGGACCTTTTGTGGTCTATTTGTTGACTTTTTGATGTTGGTTGTTAGGGTTTTTTCTGTGGATAGTAGTGGGGTTCCACTTTTTTTAGCGGGTTTGAGTTTGTTTTTTGTCTACATGTTTGGATTTTGTGCCTTTTTTGTTCTGAGGACTAAGCCCCCTATTTATGTCCTATGCTACCAATGTATAACTCCAGTAAAAAACATTTACCTATTAATAACAAATAGTCAATTTACACTAAATTATAAGCAATTTCAATAAGTTTTACTTATTTAAATTAGGGCTTATTTATACAATACGAATAAGAGAGTACCAGATGGAGGGGGGGGGGTGGGGGCGGTGGGGCGGAGAGGGGGAGTTCACTTAGTAAAATTATATATAACACGTTCATTCAAAGGGTATTAAAGAATACCCTTAATGATAGTATTTACCTCCAATTATTCAATTGATAATACCCCCTCTTATTATATTATTAGAATGAAAATACCTCATATTTTTTCCATGTACCTTATTTACCTATTTTACCATTGCAATTTTACTTACCCCTTTTTATTTCTACCTTAATATATCAAATAGAAAATATTTTGATTTCTACCCTAATATATCATGTTTTCCACTCAATTATTATTTTCATAATATGTCTTTGCTCTAGAAATATATTTTGAATCCATTCAAGACATGTTATCAATTACAATGATGTTAAACTTCATTCATTTATCAATAGTTCTTCAAATAATTAGGATGGTGAAGTAATATCACTTTATTGAAAAACATATTCAATTCTAATCTTCTACAATATCACCATTTAATTATTCAAAAAAAATTATAATTTAACTTCATGACAACACCCCTTTTACAATTTTAAGGTATTTAGTTTTCAAAACTAGGAGTCAAATATTTTAGTTTAATGTTAAAATTAACCTCATCTCTCCTTTGGCCACCTCTCATTTGACCCACCTCATATATTAAATTTGATTTTATCAATGTTAATTACCTCAATATGAATGAACGTGCTAAAATATTAACTACCTAATGAATCCACTCGAAGGATTTTTTTAAAAACATTTTTTCACCGCATTTTGCAAACAATGTTTAAGTGTATATGTAAATTTATTGTATTTTATTCTAATTTATGACTTCTATGTGGTCACCCTCACATTCATATCATCGAAACTTAAAAAGATTATGAAAGTGAGAACGTGCACGTCATTCACCAACTTTTTAAGGGCCTTCGAAAAAGTGTAATTTAAAGCCATTTTCAAAAAATCACTTTAATAACCTCGCCCTAATTTCACTAAATTTTCTCAGCCAATTAATAAAAATTAATAAAAAGTTTTATGGTTCAAAGTTGTTAAATGCAATATTTTATAAGAAAGTATGTAAATGGAAGAAAAATGAATATGATAAAATAGTTAAAACAACTATTTTTTAATTTATTTTAATAGTCAAAAGGATCAACCAATACACAGTGACTAGGAATTGCAATAAAATTATATATTATAAATATTAATTGAAAAAGATAAGAATATACTTAACATTAACAAATAAAGTAAATGAAGTTATTAATACAAAGGAAACGGATCAATTCGAATAGAATATAACGGCCACTTAGATATTTATGAATTTCCACGTGAATACTCTTAAATTTTATAGAGCTACTCTCTTCTTCACGCTCTCTCTAGGCCTTCATTTTTTTGTGTGAATTTGACATATTTACATAGAATATCTACCCTGTTCTTTGTGGGTGATGGGATTCATCAGCATTGCAATGTATTAGGTACGCCGTAAACCTACCATATATCTTTTGTGTGCATGTTATTTATGTTATTGTTATGTCCTCTGCGTCTTGTTTTTTGGCTGTATAGCAGATATTTGGTTGTTAACAAGTGGTGTAAGGGAAAGTGGGAGAACATTTCTGGATAAACTTTTTGAAATTCCTGGAATAGCTTGAAGAATATTTTCTACTTGTTCAGAAATGGTAATGGAAAGTGATCGTGTAAAGGTGATGAGATTGAATCAGGAGAGAAGCTATGACATGTTTAAGAAGCCTGCAAAAGTTTGGAAAAAAGGGGCTACAAGAGGCAAAGGAGGGCCTGAGAATGCAATGTGTGAATACAGAGGAGTAAGACAGAGGACATGGGGGAAATGGGTGGCCGAAATCAGAGAGCCCAAGAAACGAACCAGGCTTTGGCTTGGATCCTTCGCTACTGCACAGGAAGCCGCCATGGCTTATGACGAAGCTGCAAGAAGATTATACGGCGCAGATGCTTATCTGAATTTGCCGGAAAGGTACAACAATCTACAACAGAAAAAGCAATTTCAAACTTCTCCAATTAAGTATTCTGGTGGGTCAATGTTGGCTACAATGCTTGCAGACCATAGTGCTGTTAGATCTCAGTATATGTTCGGACTGAATAAGAACCTCCCACCATTGGGTTGCAGTTTTCCTGATCTCTCAAGGAAATCTTCATCTTATTCTATCGACCCCCTCAGAATTTGTAGACCAGTAGAGCAGTACTCGACCAATAGGAGAGGATGCACTAGTATGAATACCAATGTATTACCCAATCTCCATCACATTCGCCAGAAGCTAGAGGAGATGAAATACCTGAACAATAATGGCAGTGTAAAGGATCATGAGAAGCCCGGTGTTGGAAACCCATTCCCACCAAGTTTTGATAATAATAATATTCAGAACAAGTGCAATTCTTCTACGCCATTGTTGCAGCAGGGCTCAGCCCCTAGTCATATGAGTGTTGATGACGCTGCTGGTCCTCTTGAGATAGTGGAAAGCTCCCAGCAGGTCGACCTGAGAGAGTTTCTGGAGCAGCTGGGAGTAATTGAAGGTCCTTCTACTACAAGGAATGGCAAAAATCATATATTCCCATCAGCTTCAGATACTATTTCTGATCCCTTACACTCATGCCAATTAGATCACTCCTCCAAATTGGCCTCCTTTGATGAAACATTATGGGATCCCATTGGAGTCCCATTGCAGGATTTCATAGAAAACAGTTACCTCCTGCACAATCAGAGTAACCAGAGCCAAATCCAAGAGCAAGTGGAAGATCACTCCTTCTCTGAGTCTATATTAGACCAGTCTTTCTCAGGTTCTATATGGGAATTTCAAGAGGCGCGGCAACATGAGCAACAAAATAACAGTCATTATTATGAGAGTTATGAAAGTTCTCCTTCCACAATACACAACCTTGTGCATCCTACATAATTTTTAGGTTTTTATTTCAAGTTGCCATACGTGCAAAGAACTCGTCATTCAGTTCAACTTGATTGTTATAAACCACGCCTGCCATTTTTGTACAGGACAGGTGAAATGTCTTCAGATTAGTCCGTTCCTTTCTTTGCTTGTTTAGATCTTTAGATATGAATAAGAATTAAATTGTGTTTACCAGCTTCCAAATCTTTGAACATCTCAATTGGTGTCTGTGTTTTTCTTCCCCAGATATAAAGGGCTAAGATTCATTGTTTGAATGAAAACAATGTCTCTTCTTGGAAAATTCTTATGCATTCAACTTCATAACCAACCTGGTTCATGAGTTTTCTTTATTTCATATAAGGATCGGCAATTATATTATTTTTTAAGCTAACATTGTAAATTTAGTCAAAAATACACTGTGCTATCTTCTTTTAGAATCTCGGGTTGAGTTGGTCTGTTTGCATGTGAGATGAGTGACCTGATTCTTTGCTTTTAAGATAGAAAGAGCAGCACAATCAGCTGAATATTTCAATGGTTGTGTGATCAAGATTAATATTGGGCTATAATTTTTTTTGTAGTTTCTATATGGTAGTAAATAATTTTGATAACTGTTGAATTTTTTTTGTGGCTATGGCCGCTCATATTGTCAGTTCTAAACCAGCTTTTATAGTTGTTGGAGAGGCAGTTTGCACTTGTCTTGCCTATTCTAAGTTAGCAAACATGCTTAAGAGCTGATTTGTCGAATTCTATATATATATATATAAAAGACAGTAATGAAAAACTTAGAAATGCATGGAGATCTCAGACAATGTAATCAATACAATCGAGATTTTGATGTAACTGTCGACCGATCAATACACAGGTGTCAATTCATAATAACCACCATATAATCTCTTGCAAATTAAGATTTTGAGAACTTGCTTGACGCGTAGTGTGATGTTCAAGAATTGCATCATGGCAGAATTTACTCTGTAGTTTTATGGCAACAGCCGCGGTGGTGGTGGTAGTGTGCAGTTAATTCATTTCATTTTGTTTACCATCTTATTTTGTCAATTAATTAAAAAAGAAGAAGAAAAGAATTTTTTAATTTTAAAATGTTTTATTTGTTAGGATCGAAATATAGATGAGCAATAAAATGGAATTAAAATAGAAATAAAAGAAATAATCAAAAGATAAACCCAAGATTTAATACAATTCTCTCTCTTTTTCATACTCCAAAGAGTAAATTCATGCACATATATATAGCTTGTGCACCTCTTTGTAAAAGTTTACTTCAACCACAAGCAACCCAAATATCACATGCTTATAAAAATAACAACTCTAGTCTATTAATAACAACACCAGTCTATTAATAAGATAATGTTATTTTTATCCACGGCCATGATTTCCTCCCCAAAAATAGAACAAAGAAAACCAAACTACCACTTTAACTTGCGATCAGGTTCCACAACTTCAACAATCTCCCACTTGGAGACTGACTGTTGCAACCCACTATTATAGATCACCCTCAAACTCTACTCTGACTTGTTTCTCTTCTTCAAGATCAATCTTGAAGACCTACCGAAGCTGGACAACCTTCCATCTTCTCTTTTGTCACCGTCTTTGTTAACATATCAGCAAGATTCTGACTTGTATGGATCTTCTCCAACTTCAGTTGTCCATCCTCCAAAACAGATCTAATAAAGTGATACCTAAGTTGTATATGTTTGGTTTTCGAATGGAATGTTTAGTTCTTTGCAAGATGAATTGCACTCTAGCTATCACTGAATAACATGTAATCCTCCTGCTTCTTTGCCAACTCTTTCATGAACCGTTGCATCCATATCATCTCCTTGTTTGCTCCTGTAACAACAACATACTCTGCCTCTGTAGTAAACAAGGCAACAATCTTCTGTAGTTTAGAAATCCAACTAACTATCGTGCCACCAACAATGAATACATAACCTGTAGTGCTGCTCCTACCACCCAAATCTCCATCCATGTATGCATCAACATATCTGTGTAAGAAAACCTCTGACCCTCCATAGCACAATTGTCTGCTATTGGTCCCTCTCAAGTATCTTAGAATCCATTGGATTGCATTACAGTGCTCCTTTCCTAGATTAATCATGTATCTGTTGACAACTCCCACTGCATGGGCAATGTCTGGTCTTATGCATACCATAGCATACATCAAACCTCCAACTGCTTAAGCATATGGAACTCTGGACATATATTCAATCTCTTCATGTGTTTTAGGACATTGTTCTTTACTCAACTTGAAGTGCCCTACCAATGGCATACTTACTGGTTTTGCATCATGCATCCTAAACATGTCCAACACCTTGTTCACATACTCTTCTTGAGACAAAGTCAATATTCTACTCTTTATGTGTCTATTGATTCTCATGCCAAGAATTTTCTTTGTTGCACCTAAATCCTTCATGGCAAATGTATTGGCTAATTGTCTCTTTAGCTCATTTATATCATGCATGTTTGACCCTGCCACAAGCATGTCATCCACACACAACAACAAGATAATATAGATGTCATTATCTAGTCTCTTAAAATAAACACAGTGATCAGAATGACATCTAGAGTAACATTGTTAAATCGTGAACCTATCAAATCTCAAATGCCACTGTCTTGGAGCTTGCTTAAGGCCATACAAGCTCTTCTTCAATATGCACACTAATTTCTCCTTCCCCTTGACTTCATATCCATGTGGTTGCTCCATATAAATTTCTTCCTCCGAATCACCATGAAGAAAAATATTTTTTACATCTAATTGTTCAAGATGTGAATCTTCCATAGCTACCAAACTTAAAACAATTCTATTAGAAGTCATTTTAACAACAGGAGAGAAAATTTCATCAAATTCTATACCTTTTTCCTGTGTAAATCCCTTCACAACAAGTCTTGCCTTGTACCTCTTTTTTCCACCTTCTTCTTCCTTCAACCAGTAAACCCACTTGTTTTGTAATGCTCTCTTTCTTGTAGGAAACTGAACCAAATCCCAAGTCTGATTGTGTTCCGAGGAGTCCATCTCCTTATCCATTCCAAACTCCCACTTTTTCTGTGTTTCTACCTGCATTGCTTCTTCAAAACTTTTTGGTTCTCCACCATCCGTCAATAAACAATAACAAATCTCATATGAAGATAATCTTGTAGGAGGTCTACTTACCCTCGTAGAATGTCTCACAAGATTTTCTGGAGTTTGAGGCTCTTACTATTCTTACTTATTTTGATCTACAAAATCAACACCAACTGTGTCAGGATTGATGCCAACTTGTTGATTTTCCAGCCCTTTGAGAAATTTTCTATCTTTTATCTCATCAAGTGCTACATACTCAAATTTTTCCAGCTTCTTATCATTTAGTTGTTCCATGTACATAACCCTTTCATTGAAAATAACATCCATAATTCTAATAATTTTCTTCT
Organism: Taxus chinensis; assembly: GCA_019776745.2. NCBI lineage: Eukaryota > Viridiplantae > Streptophyta > Pinopsida > Cupressales > Taxaceae > Taxus > Taxus chinensis. The sequence continues at coordinate 656,263,162 of CM034149.1, read as the reverse complement.
CTTCTAAACTCCAAAACCAAAATCCAAAATCATCAGTGTCGTACCCAATGAAAGTGCATTTCTTTGACTTAGCTTCTAGCTTGGTCCTATTCTCTTTATCAATGTGAACAAATGCTTCACAACCAAAAACTTTCAGAAAAAAAGAGCTTACCTCCTTACCGATCCAAGCCTCCTCTAGTACTCCACCTTCTAAAGCACTTGAAGGTCCTCTATTTATCAAGTAAACAACAATATCTACAACATCCGTCAAAGATGTAAGGGCAATCCAACATGTAATCTCATGCTCCTTGCACGTTCCATGATAGTCCTATTCATTCTTTCTGACACACCATTTTGTTGTGGTGTTCTAGGAACTGTCTTCACCCTACATATTCCATTATGTGAACAATAGTTATTAAATTTATTGTTGTTGTACCCTCCACCATTATCTGATCTTAGACACTTCAACTTCAAACATGTTTCATTCTCAACTAAATCTTTCCACTTTTTGAAAGTATTAAATACATCATATTTCTTCTTTATACAGTAAACCCAAACCTTCCTAGTAGCATTATCAATAAAAGTAATATAATACCGTGAACCACCAAGAGAAGATACATGAGTCGGCCCCCACATATCTGTATGAACAAGTTCTAACTTTTGCTCCTTCTTGGTTGATCCAACCTTGATAAATCTCACACGCTTTTGTTTCCCACACCCACAATGCTCACAAAAGTCAAGGTCTATGTTTTTCAAATTTGATAAATTTTCCTGTGAATGTAAAATCTTCATCCCCTTCTCACTCATATGGACAAGTCTGTGATGCCATAGAGTTGTGTCTATACATGTAGTAGTTAAAATAGAAGAGGGGTCAGTACTAATAGTGGATAAATACAAAGTACCTACTTATTACCTCTTACAACCATAAGAGCACCCTTGGTAGCTTTCCAAGAATCCACTGTAAATATAACCATACAACCCTCATCTCCTAATTAGCCTACAGAAATTAGATTCCTCCTTAGGCTAGAAACATGCCTGACATTCTTTACCATTTAACATGAACATTTTCTTTTCCAACAATGTTATATGGCTCATCATCACCAAGATATACCTACCCAAAATTCCCTTGAACATAATCTTGAAAATATTGTCTATGAGGAGTTGCATGAAATGAAGCACCAGAATCTAAAACCCAATATTCCAATTTACTATCCAAAGAAAGAATAAGAGCATCTTGTAACACATCACTTGCTACATTTTCCTCTTTGTTCCCTTCTTGTTGATCTTTTCTTATTTTAAAGACCAACAATCTTACTTTGCATGTCCTGCTTTTCCAAAATTTCAGCATACCATCCTGCTTCTAGATTTAGATCTTCCCTTCTTAGACCTTCCATGGTGTTCAAAACTTTTAATTTTTTTCCTTTTGTCTTCCCCTGTTCTCTACACTCAAAGCATTACCAGATGACTCACATGTGTTTTTTTTCTTATCTCTTCACTAAGAATCACACCAATAACATCATCAAACTTTAAAGAGTTTGATCCAGAAACAAAATTACTCACAGCAATAACCAAAGTATTAGAACTTTAAGGCAATGAGCACAAAATTAAAAGATCCCTAACTTCATCATCAAAACTTACTCCTACAGAGCTTAATTAATTAGTAACTGTGTTAAATTCATTCAAATGATCATTTACTAAATGACTTTTTGACATCTTCATATTAAACAAACTTTTCATGGGAAATACCTTATTGGAGGCTGAGGGTTTTTCATAAAATTTATCCAATTTTTCCATTAGATTTATTTTTGCCTTTTCCTTAGAAATATTGAAAGTTATTGTAGCTGTCAGGCACACCTGTATCATTCCCAGTGCTTTCCGATCAAGAACATCACATTCTTCATCTTTCATAGTTGATGGCTTCAAACCTTTCCCTTTCAATGGTAGATAAAGACCCTTCTAATATAGGTAGTCCTCCACTTACATTTTTCCATAGCTCAAAGTTCTGGTCGTTAAAATTCTCAACTCTGAACTTGTTATCTTCTACCATTGCTCCCACTCAAATAAGAAAACCTCCTATGAGATTTTTCTGCCAAACCAAAATCCTAATTTGATACCAGCTGTTAGGATCAAAACACGGATGAGAAATAAAATGAAATTAAAATAGAAATAAAAGAAGCATGCAATCACAAGATAAATCCAAGATTTAACGTGGTTCACCCAATTTGGGCTACATTCACCAGAAATAAGCTAGCCATCTCCTTTATTCAGTCCTGAGGTATACAATACAATTCTTTGTCTTTTTCATGCTCTAAAGAGTACACACACACACACACACAGTCTCTTGTGTACCTCTTTGTAAAAGTTTTCTTCAACCACAAGCAACCTAAATATCACATGCTTATAAAAATTTCTTCAACCACAAGCAAGCTAAATATCACATGCTTATAAAGACAACAACTCTAGTCTATTAATAACAACTCCAGTTTATTAATAAGATAATGTTATTTTTATCCATGGCCATGATTTCCTCCCCAAAAATAGATCAAAGAAAACCAAACTCCCACTTCAACTTTCAATCAAGCTCCATAACTTCAACATTATTACATGTATAATTCATTTTGGTGTCATATTAATACCACACATTCTTGTGTTTTCACTTTAAATATATTATTTAAAACTATGAATGAATTTATTTGAAAATTTTGTTGGCAAAATATGGTGCCATTTCTGCAACCAGCAAGGGAAAAACCAAAATAGAAAACACACACACAAAAAAAAAATATTATATATTCAATTTAAAAGTTGCTTACAAACTCAGAGCTACGACTCTATACATTATTTTTGTTTCTCTTACAATATTTGCCTCAAGCTACTGCTTTATATTCTTCTCTGAATATTTTTCTTGTTCTTTCTTCTTCTGGTTCTTTGCTACTGCACATGTCTTTATTCTTCTATATAGAACCTCAAGTTGTTTCTTTGTATATTCCCTTTTGTATATTCTCTCTTTGTATATTATGTTGTTTGATATATCTATATCATCTTCATGTTATAATTTTTGAGCCAATTATATATCTCCTTGTGTCTTTCAAAAGACATTGACCTTTGACAAGGACCTGAAAGATCAATTAGCTCCCACTCTTTGCGGCTTTCAATTCCACTCAAATTCATTTCCATTAATTAGAGGGAGAATCTGCCATGTGTTAGTTTTATATTGGTTGTGGTGTTGAGATTTATGTATCCTTTATTATGCGACGCGAAGTTTAGACCAATTAGAAAGCTCCACCATTGCCGTAAATGTCAGTCTCCTTTGTCATACTTGTGAAGCACAAACCAATGAGGAAGCTCCACGTTCTTCACAGCTATCAAAATTTTCTTATAGACCCATTTAGTACTCAAAGTGTCAAACCAATGGGAAAGCTCCACACCCTTCTCTCTTGTCATTTGTAGACCCTGTCAGAATGTGAAAATCGAACCAATGGGAAATATCAACGCTCTTCACACTTTTCAATCTTTCTAGCCTCATGTTCTTCATCTATTAGATGCGGCTTCACATCACAAATCTGAGCTTTACTCAAATTAAATTGTTGGCTCCATTAAGATTGATCCATAGGGATCCAAAATGACTCTACTTCGTCAAATCAGTCAGCATGAAAAAGGAAAAATAATACATAGAGGTTCTATGTTTTTAGTAACTTGACTATCGCTTTATACAGAGTGGCGTTTACAGAATTGCCGCCCAACCAGGGTGGCGGTCCTGGGACCATCAGTCTGCTTTGGGTGGCAAGTCTTGACTCTTTTGGATAGAAAACAAAAATATGAAATGAATAGCCTTGAATTTGTAAGGTTATTTGTGTCTCTTCTCCTCCATGATCTTTCCCATTCTCCAGTGCACGAGAAGACATGAGAAAGGCTATAAATACATGTTTGAAGAAGAGAATAGGATCATCGAAGCATGAAAGCAAGTGAGTAAGAAGTTCTTAGTGCTAGAATTGTGTTTGTAGAAGAAAGGAGTGTTGAGACAGAGCAAGCAAGTATTTGGGAGGAAGTGGGAGATGTTATCTACTTCTCTTTCATACTTATTATAAATTTTGTACTTGTTATTTTGAATTGGCCAATAAAGGTGGGAAGAAAGAGCAATTTCCCTTCCCGACTAGTTTTTCCTCCTCTGGAGGTTTCTAGGATAACATTTGTTGGTGTTTATGAGCTTAAATTCTTTCCTTTCCTACAATTATGGATTATAAGCATAAGAATAATTCATTCACTAGCTATCTCTATCATTTTCTAATAGAAAGTAGAATAGCAACGTTTATTTTGTGATTCTGTCAATAATTCCAAAGTTGAAGAGTTTACAGATCATTTTGGTATCAGAGCTAACAAGTATCCAGGACTTTGGTATTCGTTCTTGGATTTGTATGACATTGACGAGATCTAAATGTGAAGAGGCTTTAACTTGCAATCTAGGAATTTCTACAAAGAAGTGGAAATAGAGAATTCGGGGACAAATGGAGGAAGATAACTTGGTCTGTAGAATCGAGATGTTGGAGACCATGATGGATAGGATGTTTAGAAGGTAAGAAGAGCTTGCCGATTTGTAGAAGACAACTTATGTCAAGCAAGACTCCATGGACTCAGTGGTTTGGGGCTTAGCTGAAAATTTTGGCATAAGAAGGAGCCACCATGAGGAAAGTTAAGGGGAAGAGCATGAAAAAGAGACTTCAAATGCAAGAGAAAAGTTAAAATCTAATCATACTCCTTTTAAAGTCAAGACGAAAGTTGATATTAAAAGATTTAAAGGTCAAGTATATGCAGAGTTGGTTGATAAATGGTTAAAACAGTTAGAAGTCTACTTTAGTGTCCATAATGTCACTGAGGCATAGAGGATCACCTTTGCACGTCAAAAAATGGAGGGACATGCTCTAGTTTTGTGGGAAACCCATCTAACCACTTGTGAAAAGAAGAAGCATCCTATTGTGAAATCTTGGCAAGAATTTAAAGAATTACTTAGAACTAACTTCTATCCTATTGGCCACAAGACTAACCAAATGATTAAATGGCAGTATTTTAGACAAGGCAGTGGTCAAAGTGTGCAGGACTATCCTACAGAGTTTCGGAGGCAGGCCATGTTGGTGAACATGGACTTGGAGGATGAGGATATTCTAACTAAGTACTTGGGAGGACTTCACACTCACCTTCAAAGAAAATTCATCTCCACCAAACCCAAATATCTCAACGAGGTGTGTGTGCAAGCATACTGCATAGATGATGAAAAGAAGCAAGGGGAAGCAAAGCCAAGGGAAAATCAGTCCACAAATCAGTAGAAAAAAGAGTATGGGCAAACAAGTAACAAGGGTAAGTGGAAAGGGAAAGGTAAACAAGCTGACACTACTTTGAATACTTGTAAAGATCCTAAGAATTTTTGCAAGAATTGTGATATCAATGGTCATATTGTCGCTACATGTTGGAAGTTACATCTGGAGTTACATCTAAAGAACCGAACCAAGGACTCAAAGAAGTCTATGACAACTATAAAAATAGAAGGGGAGGTGGAAATCAAATATGACTCTAATGTAGATGAAAGGCTTGGATACACGGCCACAACAATGGACAGCTAGGAAGAGGAGATGAGTAGAATATTCTAGATCAAAATCCAGATCAAGAGAACTAAGGTAAATGCTTTGGTTGATATTGGTTCTCAGTTTACCTTGATTTCTGAAGCAGTTGTAAATAATCTTGGTCTTGAGACTTACGAGCATCCACACCCTTGTCCTTTGGGTTGGGTAAAGAAGGGTGTTGAAATTTAGGTAACAAGAAGATGTAAGGTCAAGTTTGGGATAAATTCCCAGTATATTGAAATTTTGGAAGCTGACGTTATTCCACTTGATGCTTTTGATGTCGTATTTGGGAGTCCTTACTTGTATATCAGGGATGTTATATTTATGAAAAGGGAAAACCGATACAGATGGGTCAAGGATGGGATTAGCTACAAATTCAGGCACACCAGCGTAAGACACAGGTTACTCTAGTGAGTGATAACCAAGAAAAATGACTTATTCAGGAAAATCATAATCAGTTTTGTTTACTTTTGTTAAAGGATAAACAAGATGGGGTAGAAGTTTCAGAGATTTCTAACCAGGGAAAGCATGATTTTGATAGTATTATTCAGTCTTTTCAAGAAGTATTTTAGGCTCCCAGTGGGTTACCACCAAAACAGGAAGTAGAGCATGAGATTCAGCTATTGCCAGAGTCCCCTCTACCGAACATTGGGTTATATAGGAAATCCTTGCTTGAGAGTAATGAAGTAAAGAAACAACTCCAGGAACTACTAGACCAAGGGGTGATACGTTCGAGCACCTCACCATGTGGTTTGCCTATTGTGATGGTGTCAAAGAAGGATGGTTCTTGGAGAATGTGCATCGACTAGCACACTTTGAACAAGATCACCATAAAGAACTGATATCCACTTCCCCGCATATATGATCTCTTGGACCAGATTCAGCATGCCAAATTCTTCACGAAGTTAGATCTCAATTCTGGTTATCACCAAGTCAGGATGAAGGAGGATGATATATGGAAGACTACCTTCAAAACTAACTAGGGTTTGTATGAATGGTTAGTACTTAATTTTGGGTTATGCAATGCACCCGCTACATTTATGAGATTGATGAATGATGTATTGTGGGATTTCATATATTCATGTGTCATTGTATATCTAGATGATATCTTGATTTTTAGTGCCACATGGGAAAAACATCTAACTCATTTACAACAAGTCTTACAAGTTCTTAAGGAGAAACAACTACTTTATAATATGAAGAAATGTGAATTTTCCAAACAGTCACTTGTCTATCTTGGGCACGTGGTTGGAGGAGGAGAGCTACGGGTGGATCCAAAGAAGGTGGAAGCCATCACTAATTGGCCAACACCAACAGGAGCCACAGAGACTAGGAGTTTTGTGGAAGCATTACATTACATGCGGAAGTTCATTCCGGGCTTCTCTGTGATTATAGCACCTCTACACATAGTGGCCGCAAAGAGTAAGGGTTTTCACATGGGTAAGGAACAAGACAAATCCTTTAAGTTATTGAAATACAAGATTAGTCATTTTCCAGTATTTTCTCTTCCTAATTTGTAGCAGCCTTTTGAAGTAGAGACAGATGCCAGTGATTATGCCATGGGCGCAGTGTTGCTTCAAGGAGGTAAACTTATATGTTATCATTCTGAAACTTTTACTTCAGAAGTTAAAGGATATTCAGTATATGATAAGGAAATGTATGCACTAGTTCAGGAAATTTAAAAATAGAAGCATTATTTTTTGGGTAAAGAAACTATTGTGCACACTGACCACAAACCTCTCCAATATTTGCAAGCACAGTCTAAGTTGCAGAAAGCAAGGCACTACAAATGGATGGGGTTCCTTTAGCAATTCCACCTGGTGATCAAATATAAGAAGGGTAGTAAAAACTTGGTGGCAGACATGTTGTCTAGGCCACCCACACAGGAGAAGTTTTTTTGTTTGGCCACTATCTCTTAGATCAAGCCCTTCACTAAGGAAGCTTACTGAGAGGCATATGCCCAGGACAGAGACTTTGGGGTGACATTTCAGTAGTTGCAGTCCCAAGGGACTGAAAGGATAGGGATTGAAGATTTTTATCTCAAGGACGAGATGCTCTACCGATGAGGGAAGCTTTGCATGCCAAAAGAAGAAAGAATTCTATTGATGAGGGAAGCACATACCTCGAAAGTAGTGAGACATTTCGGTGTTGGTAAGACCCTAGCCCACTTGCAAAGGTATGTGTATTGTCCCAATATGAAAGAAGAAGTATCAAAATTTATACGTTGATGTGAACTTTGTTATACCAACAAGCCTAAGACTAGGAAGGAGGGTTTGTATAGGCCTTTGCTAGTACATACTCATCCGTGGGAGGACATTTCTATGGATTTTGTAGGAGGATTACCTATGTCTAAACATGGCCATGACTATCAATATGTTGTTGTTGATAGTTTCAATAAGATGTGTATTCATATGGCACGTAAAAAGATAGTAAAATCACATGAGGCAACAAATCTCTTCTTTGTTAATGTATGGGTGCATTTTGGTTTGCTAAAGTCTATTGTTTTTTATAGGGATTCCAGGTTCTTGGGGAAGTTTTGGACTACTTTGTGGGAAAATATGGATACTAGGTTACAAAGGAGCACATCTTTCCATCCACATAAAAATGGATAGACAGAGGTGGTAAACAAGACTTTGGTATAGTTGATCAAAGGGTATAACAACAAATATATAAGGACTTGGGATGAGTCCTTAGCCTACATTCAGCATTCTTATAACTAGGTAGTACACACATCCACTATGAAGTCACTGTTTAAAGCATGCTTGGTATATCTACCTAAAAATGCACTAGACATAACAATTGGGCAGTAGGATGAAGAGGAGACACAAAACACAGAGGTGACTAGAGCAAACAAATTTATTGAGAGGATCCAAAAAGTCTATCTCAATTTTAAAGAACAACTAGAGAAATCTCAAGCCAAGTACAAAGCTAGGCATGATCAGCATAGGAGGGAACATAAACTTCATGTTGGAGATAGATTTTGGCTTTACTTGAGCAAGGAGAGACTACAAGGTCAAGCATGGAAGCTCAAGCCACTACGATATGGGCCCTTCACCATATTGGAGCAGGTTGGAGAAAATGCCTTTCGACTTGATTTCCCATCATTTATGAGGATGTACTCTATAGTAAACTGTGATAACTTGCACCTATATGAGCCATCCATGCTAGATGAAGATGAAGGAGTACACTTGCTACCTTCCATTGAGGATTGCATCTTATACTCATGAGGCGAATTGGAGGAGGATGTAGTGTTGCAGCAAAAGGTTAGAGAGACTAGGAGAGGTCCCTAGGAGTCTTGGTAGATTGGACTAAAAGGAAAGACACCAAGGCAGTCTGGGTGGTACTCTAAGGAGCAAGTGAGGGAATTATCTCCTCATCTACTCCCCCACTAAGCTTTTGTGGGACCAAAATCCTCCTAATCAGTGGATGTGTGATCCATAGGGATCAAAAATGACTCTACTTCATCAAATCAGACAGCACGAAGAAGGAAAAATAATACACTGAGGTTCTATTTTTTAGTAACAGGACCGCTACTCTGTGCAGAGCGGCAGTTACAGAACTACCACCCAACCAGGGAAGCGGTCCTAGGACCGCCGGTCTACATTGGGCGGTAGTCCTGGCTCTTTCGGACAGAAAACAAAAATATGAAATGAACAACCCATAATTTTGAAGGTTTTCCATGTCTCTTCTCCTCCATGACCTTTCCCATTCTCCAGTGCACGGGAGGACATGAGAAATGCTATAAATACATGTTTGAAGAAGAGAATAGGATCATCAAAGCATGAAAGCAAGTGAGCAAGAAGTTCTTAGTGCTTGAATTGTGTTTTGTAGAAGAAAGGAGTGTTGAGACAGAGCAAGCAAGTATTTGGGAGGAAGTGTGAGATGTTATCTACTTCTCTTTCATACTTATTATAAATTTTGTACTTTTTATTTTGAATTGGCCAATAAAAGTGGGAAGAAAGAGCAATTTCCCTTCCCAAATAGTTTTTCCTCCTCTTGAGGTTTCCAAGATAAAATTTGTTGGTGTTTATGAGCTTAAATTTTTTCCCTTCCTGCAATTGTGGATTCTAAGCATAAGCATAATTCATCCACTAGCTATCTCTATCATTTTCTAATAGAAATTAGAACAGCAGCATTTATTTTGTGATTCTATGGATAATTTCAAAGTTGAAGAGTTTACATATCAAAGATGTAGTCACATGTCACTGCCTTGGTTGGTCGATTTATGACCGTTGATTGCCTTGATTAAAAACAGACCCAACGAAATATAACAGCTTAGTTCGGGGGTTTCACGTCTACCCAAAATATCTAGAGAATGAGGTGTCAGAAATCTAACATGTGTTGGCTCCTCGACTATTGGATCCACACTATATTGCGCAACTTTTTCTTTTCCTTTGTTAAGTGGCTCCAAGATACTCCTTTGTCCTGTGGCTTTAACCTTACACTTTGTCTCGTGAATTTTTTGATAAATTCAAAATTCAAATGGCCAAAAATATAAATAAATGCCTATCAGCTAAGTAGTTGTGGGTGAGGGAAAACAGGTTTGGAAAACTTACAAATGGTTCAAGATTACCAAACACCATTAATTCTAACACTTCCCATTAATCTTGAGAATGAACAAAATCAAATCAAGGACTGATTTTAAATTCCTGGACATATATGATGCCCATACTTGCTCTTAAATGCTCAAACCTTTCTTTTGATAGAGGTTTGGTAAAAATGTCAGCTATCTCTTGATCTGAATTAAAAAATTCAAGCTCAATTTCTCTTTTTTCATTTAATTCACGAATGAAGTGATATCTTATTGCTATATGATTGCTTCGTCCATGGAATACTGGATTCTTTGACAATGCAATCGAAGACATATTATCATAGAAAATAACAAAACCTCATTTTTGCTCTTCATGTAAATATGATAGAATTCTTTTTAACCATATCATCTGACGAGTGGATAAATTTGCTGCAATATACTCTGCTTCAACCATAGACAATGAAACCACTGACTGTTTCTTCGAAGCCCATGAAATGGCTCTTGATCCAACATTAAACACATATCCAGATGTACTCTTTCCATCATCAAGGCTACTTGCCCAATCACTATCTGTATATCCAACTAATTGAAAATCATCATGAGTAGCATATAGAATTCCATAATTCCTTGTGTCATTCATATACCTCATAATACATTTTCCTGTTTACCATTGTCTCCTTTGGAGTCTACATGAATCTAGAAATAAGACTAACTACATACATTATATCAAGTTTTTTTATAGTTAAATACATCAAACTTCTTACCATGCTTTTGTACCGTGTAGGATCCAAATTGTTGTTGTAATCATCTCTGGTTAATTTCATGCTTTATTCAACTGGTGTAGATTTTGGTTTACTTTCCAAGATTCTAAATCTTCACAAGATTTATTTTGCATACTTTACTTGAGAGAAAAATATGCCTTACTCTATTTTCTTGACCTCAATGCCAAGAAAATACATCAACACTCCCAAATCAGTCATTTCAAAATCCTTCTTCATGGCTGATTTGAACTCATTTATGACCTTGTTTGCATTTCCAATAAACATTAAATCATCTACAAATAAAAAATGATTAAAATCTAACCATTGATTTCTTTGATGTAGAGTGTGGGCTCACTGTTGTTTTTACTAAATCCATTGCTAATCAGATAGGAGTCTATCATATTGTACCATGTTCTTGGTGCTTGTTTCATTTCATACAATAATTTCTTGAGCTTTGTAGACACATGTAGTTTGGTCAAAGCACTATTATTCCTAATATTACACTAATTATTCTCCTTCTTACAAATTGACAGCATACCATCAGTTAGACCTCCTCTAACTCATCATTTACGACATTCTTTTGGTCGTATTTCTCCTATAAACTAATTAATGGGGTTGATATAGTCCCTTATTGGCTAAACCATCTTCTCATCCTCTTCTACACCACTTTTACTAACTTCCTAGTCTATCAATCCATTTCATTGGATTGATTAGACCTCTCAAAACTCTCTCAAAACCCTAATTCCTCTCTAAACAAGATTAACTAGCCTAACCTAGTTTAACTAGCCCTAACCATGATTAAACCTCTTCTAAACCTAGTCAAATCTTACTTTGACTTACTAATCAACTTGTTGACTCCCTTTTAGTCCCACATGCACCAAAATCCCCCCACTTTCCCAAATGGAAAACTATAAATAGAACTAGACCCCCTCTCATTTCTAAGAACTCTCCTTCTTCCTTACATAAACTATAGCATTTTTCTTAGGGTTTAGATCTTATTTCATTTCTTGTATTGAGCTATTGCTTTGTCATTGCAGTACACACCAAGCATTGAGTAAATGGGAAGAACCATTGGCCTTGAAGCCATTAATGGTGAGCTCCCATTCTCATAATCACAAATTGATTGCTTAGAATCCTTACTAGGTTCATTTGTTAAATATTTCAAGAATAGAGGATTACTAAATATGTTAGGTTGTTTGTTTCTTTCAAGTTTAATGTATGCAAAGTGATGAATCCTTTTTTATTTATTATCTGATAGTCCACTAACTAGTTTTTTACGATCCTTTGGGGTTTCTTTAGAGATTCTTACCCCATTTCCATGGCTTTTGCAACTTTTCATTGAACACATTTGGCATGCCCGATGGGACACTTAGTTCATCCTCCATTGATGGGGTCATTTTGAAGATTTTATTTCAGTTTCTAACTCTTTACATGTTTTTGTAGGGTTAAATATTTTGCCTTAGGATTTTTAGCTAGGTTTTATCTTGTTAACCATCATTTTCATGCTTCTTTGTTAATTTTATGTTAGAAAATGCATTTAATGGCTAAATTCTAACCTGTTGACACTTTTAAAATTTCATTTTCCATGTTTTTTGGTTGTTTTCCAAGCAGGTGTGCATACACCTTTCTGCTAGCGCAGGCACCTTCAGACTATCATTTTTAGCAGAGTTGCACAGGCACCCAAAACCACACGTAGGTACCCTAAAGCAGGCACACATGCCCAAATCATGGCTCACATACCCTTGTGCCAGTGTAAACACCCTATAACCTATTTTTTTACTATGTGCTCAGGCACCCAAACCCACACGTAAGCACCTTATGTATTCTTGGCCCTCTGTCAAAACTTTTACCAGGTGCACACATGCCCAAACCATGGCGCATACACCCTTTTACCGGTGCAAGCACCCCTCTACCAGTGCACACGCACTGTCATAGCTTTTACCATTTTTTCTGCTCCCCTAGCACATGCACCAATTCCCTAGCGCAGGCACACTTATGCTAGCACAAACATCTCTTGGGTAGCGCAGGCACCCTACAGACCTGCTAGGTTTATACAGAGGGGTGAAAGCACCATAACCCACATGCACATACCCAAAATGGCACACATACACCTTGAAGGGTGCACAGGTATATCTTTTTGATCTGGATTTGTTCACAGAATTTTTAGTGCTCCTAGTTTGGGTCATATATTTTGATTCGTTGACCCATTTTCAGAGTTTGAATAGGCATCAGAAATAGAACAAAGTGAAATTTGTGAGAGAAGTTCTAAAATTGGGGACAGCTAGTTAAGAGATCTTATTAGGGAAGCCATTCTATCTTGGATCCCACTTTTCTAATCCATTGTCGCATCAAGCCATCACGAAGTGATAACTTACTTGGAGTCTGAACCTTATTTCTCGAACAAGGTAAAGAGCCCATGTAAGTTAGATCTAAGTGTCTTTTATCATAGGATTAAACAATGTCTCACTTATCTTAGTTTCATTCTCACCTTCGGATGAGGTGAAACTGTGCCCAAGTGGCGCTTAGTTTATTTTCACCTTTTGATCTATGCCCTTGCATTCTCGCTACCCATTTTTCGAGGTGAGAAGGAAGCATACCTTGCATGTCTTATCAAAGATAGTACTCACCAATTTTTTATCTGTTTACACCCATCCATGTTTGCGGTTGGGTTGTTAAATGTCTAAAGTGCACAAGTACGTTTTTGTATCCTTGATAGTCCTTTGATCTTTATTTCAAGATCATCTTCAATACTGCGATTTCAGTTCATCCTTTATCTCTCCTTAGGTTGATAGTTTTTCTCGCAATCTAGTCACACAATCTTGTTACTTACATCATGTTTTCAATTTCTTGAGAACTAGATATAAGTCTATTTATTGTGCGGTTATGTTGCTCATGCAACTAAAAACTTCTTTCTATACTCATACCTAGTTTCAGTTCTGACGTCATATAAGTATTTTTGAGAGTGTCAATATTGCCTTATATATACCGAAATAACATCATCTTGATACTAACACCTTTCTTTCTCAATTAATGTATCAGGATAGTGTTGTTACGCTATACATACTCGTAACTTCCATTTTTCAGAAAACTTAGCTTTTATTGGCATTCGAACTAGTTTTAGTATACCTCGTCGAGATATTGCATCAGTACCACTTAAATATTTAGGCCTTGTTATAATTCTAACGTGACCTATGTATTGATACGGTATTGTCACTATCCACTTTGGACCCTTCACCGGAATCATAGTTAGGGTATAAACTTGGCAAAGTGACAATTTAAGAGATCATTGCATTTGAGTGTTCATATGAGTGTTCTTTGAATCATAAAAATGACTACATAGCATTACTTCTAGAACACGCTAGGTTATTTCAACATCACATGGAATGACTTGCAAAAACATACGCCTAGGTTTCACTCAAACTTTGAAGTGCATTTAGATAAAACCTAGTATCACTTTGACTAGTGATGCCTAGAATCACGAAGATGGCATCCAAACCAAACGAGCGCAACTTAGGAGAAAATCCTTTTGAATCATTCCCATTTAGCGGCAACTACTTAGCACCTCTCTTTTCACAGGTCAAGGAAACAGAGTCGTTGATTGATCATAGCGGAGAATAATTTGATTCTTTTGAAGAACAACATCAATTAGACCTAGGTCGATTTGACGAGGTTTTTTATTATAACATATATCAAGTACTTGCAAGAGTATTAGAGTTAGGATCCAAGCTTCCACAGGAACATGAAGTGGAAACTAAGGTCATTAATCATAAAATAGAAGAACGAAGGTCCCTCTTAGAAATAGATAACCCCTTTGACGTAGGCTATGCTTCTAGTTTTGGTCAACATCATAATACCATTAAAGGAGACCCATTAAATCCACTTGGTGATCCATGATGACCTTATTACAAAGCTTCACATAAAGTGAAGATTGAGCGCAAAGCCTCACTACCTCCCAATTTTGATGAGGAAGAGGATCCTTTAATTGAAGAAGAGATCCTTCAAAAATAGATCCTGAAACTAAGCCAAAAATTAACAAACTTAGGCTCTTCAAGTAGGAACGTATACAAAGACAAACTCAAAACAAAATCTAGAGAGTTCCACTTTGATCCGTATAGTGACATGACCTTTAAAGTGGCTAAGGCACAAAGACCAATGTTTCTAACCAAAGAACAACTCATTAAATGGGAATAACAATCAATGAAAGACACACTTACTATGCTACAAGAGGGAAATGTAGGACATAGTAGGAAATATTTGTATGAAGAACTATGCCCTTACCCCTTCGATAAGGACATGTTATGACAACCCTTCCCAAATCATTTTACCATTCCTAAATTTGATAAATATAAAAGCAAAGGTGATCCTCGTGATCACATAAAATACTTTTATATGGCTTGTCAAGATGTCGCATACAGTGATAACTTCTTAATACAAATCTTCCCTCGCAGCCTAGGGGCACTGGGATTGGAATGGTTCTTTAGCATACCCAAGGGCTCCATTACAACGTGGCCCACATTAGCAGAAAAATTTGTACAGAATTATTCCTACAACATGGAAAATGATATCACAATGAATGACCTCTACAATGCAAAAAGAAGCCCAATGAGACCTTTGTAAGATTTTTACAATGATGGTGAGGGTTGGTAAGTTGTTTCCCTTGTGCCTTGCCAAAAAAACAACTAGTAAGCATATTTATGCCTAACTTGAAACCAGAGATAGCCTTCCATTTACAAATGCACTGCGGCTCTAAATTTGAAGAAGTTATAGAGAAGGGCAGTCAAATCAAAAAGTCCCTCATCACAAAGGGAACACTTAAACTAGTTGTCAAAGACAAACATGAAGCAAAATCCTTAGATAAACCAAATTTTTTCAACAAAAACAAACATGTCGTTAGAGATGGAATTACAGACTTTAAAAGAGTCCAAACCATGCAGACTAGTCCACTTTTAAAGCTCTCACAAGGACCTCATCCCAAGGCACCCACCAAATGTGCGTTCATGCCAGTTAACAAAATCATTATCTGCCATACTAAAATAGTTAGATAACGTAAACATGGTGGAATATCCAACTGCAATGGTACCATACCCAGAAAATGCTCCAAAACACGTTTGGTTCAAAGAGCATGAGTACTATGAATTCCACTATGTTAAAGGGCACAAAACAGATAAATTCTTGAGACTATGCCATTACATACAAGACCTCATTGAAGAGGGTAAAATCATTGTAGATTCTCCCCCTGACTCAGGACAAGGTCCAAATGAGAAAATGGGTATTTTCAAAGAGCCCTTTCCTAACCATGCAGATAAAAAGAAAAGGAAGCCAGATCACGAACAAACTTCCAATGACTATAGGTCTGTTGCTTATGTTTATCCCACTAATGATATTCCCTTTAATTCCCTCATAGGATGTATCCATTCATCTAATGAACAGGTCAATACTATTAGGATCTTAGAAAAGAGTTATGCAGTAGGGATGTGACGTTCTCATTTGATCATACCAGATCCCCTACCTATCCCTCAGGAAGGTCAGTATAATCTAATAGAACAGTTAGAGAAAACACTGCTAGGATATTAATCTTAGATCTCCTTAAAATCTCTACTGCCCCTAAAAACATATTATATAAAACAATGTAGAGTTTGGGAGTCTCCACCGATGTAGATCCCACATACCTCTAAGCCTTGATTTCCCACCTTGACTCCAATGATCATATCACTTTTGATTGTGCTATAATCCCATGTAAAGACCTAGAACACAACTTACCTGTATATCCAGAAGTAGTTGTTACCCGTCGCAAGATCAAGAGAGTACTTGTGGATGGTGGATCCAGTCTAAACATTTGTACTTTGAAGCTAGTTAAGTAGCTAGGCCTCACAGAAACAGATCTAGGTGCCAAAACTATTACAATCATGACCTATGATAATGAGGAGCGAGATTCAGCAAGCACTATAGTAGTTCCAATGGAAGTAGCACCAACTTTTCATGATACAATGTTCCATGTCCTTGACTTGGATCTACCATACAACATGCTCTTAGGATGCCCATGAATCCATGTCATGCAAGCCATTCCTTCAAATTTTCATCAATGTATCAAACTGTGTCCATAAAGGATAGATAATCACCATTCAGGGTGATCCATAACCATTTACACATTGTAGAGCTTTGCACAGTTTTTCTCATGTAGCTTATGAATGCCCTTCTATAGACATTGGTGTTCCTTTGCAAACAGAGGCTATCAAGGAATGTGTGGATCCATATTCACTCACTCCTTACAATCAAGTCTTTCCTTCATTGGTCCACCCTTTCACATCATGGGAGGCAATGTCAGAAAAATATGGTCTAGGTGAGCCGTTCACTCTTGAACAAGATTTATTAATATCAGATTTATCAGTGTCACCCAGGACACAGTGGTAAACCCTATTTTTAGTTAAAAAGCACTCGGGATCAATTCCCTAAACCATTGGAGAAGTTCATTCCTAGTGGTTTCTTAAATGAGGAAAATATGTTAGAATATTCCACCAATAAAGTACGTGAAGGTACCATGGCTTCATGTCATCAAGCCCCACTATATGTCAAAGACCACCGTATGATGTACGTCATGGGTTACAATGGGTTTGGATGTGGAATCAATGTGCAAGGGAGATTAGAACCCATTCCTATCCCTCGCTTCAAATCAGACAAGCATGGTCTTGGAATAAGACCACATGATGATCCACCCTTTGAGATTGATGCCACCTCTTCCGAACATGAGGATGACTCATCTCATTCCGATAGCGACACAGATTCCCAATGTATCCTCTATGAGGATCTTGCTTCCACTAACCTATTCCCTAATTTAGTTTTCCTTACCTTATCCGGATCCAATCCTCAAAACAATTACCAAGTAACCCTTGTATATCCCAAACTTTTAGATTGGGATCAACAATTTCACGTGACAATTGATTTCTTTGAGAACGATGAGGCATTTGTGGAATTCATGGGTCTCAGGGATTCTATTCCGGCTAGGGATCACAAGAAAGGATTTGCAATTCAACTAGACACCTGTGCATACTTTGGAGAAGAAGAAGAGATGTGTGGAAACTTGAATAAGAAGCTCAGAAGCAATAGTAAAGAATACTTCAGAGAAACCTTGTGCAAGGAATAAATGAAAGTCTCATAGCGATAGAATTTTTGAAGCACTCGTAGATAAATAGAACAAAGAACCTATGGAAAAAATTGTCTATTTGTTCAAGGATGATGACGAGCTACCTAAGGAGGTTGACCTTACTCTTCCCCCTGATCCTATCCAGATGGAAGATACCTCTAAGATGTTTGTGGAAGAAACCATCAATGTCAACATTGGCTCGGAAGAGAAACCTAAAATTATAAAGTTGGGAGCTTCACTCTTAACTCAAGAATAGAAGGTTTTTGTGGAGTTGTTAAGAGAATATGGAGATATATTTGCATGGTCATACACTGATATGCTTGGTTTGGACCCAGGATTGGTCATAAACAACCTTGTTGTGCACCCAGATGCCAAACCCATCAAGCAGAAGTTGAGAAATATGCACCCTAAAATTGCACTCCTTTTCAAAAAAGAACTTGAAAAGTTATTAGCTTCTGATTTCATTAAGCCCATTGACTATTCAGATTGGATATCTAACATAGTCCATGTTCATAAGAAACATGTTGGCATAAGGATCTCCACCGACTTCCGCAACATCAAAAAGGCATGTCCCAAAGATGACTTCCCCTTTCCTAATATTGACATGATCATTGATTCCACCGCTGGTTATGAAATGTTGTCCTTAATGGATGGTTTTTCAAGTTATAACCAAATCAGGATTGCAAAGGATGATCAGCACAAGATATCTTTCATCACCCCTTGGGGAACATTTTGCTACAAGGTCATGCCTTTCGGACTAAAGAATTTCGGGGCCACCTATCAATGTGTAATGATTTTCATCTTCCATGACATGATAAATGACATCATGGAGGATTACGTTGATGTTATCTTAGCTAATTCCAAAAGCAAAGGAGAGCACCCTGAAGTGCTAAGACGTATTTTTCAATGTCTATGAGATTACAAAGTACGTTTGAATCCTAAGAAGTGTGTCTTTTGCATTTTTTGAGGGAAGATCCTAGGTTTCATTATTTCACATAGAGGAATAGAGGTAGATCCTGCAAAGGTTACAGCTATCACAGAAATTCCTCCACCTAAAAATCTCAAACAACTAAAAAGTTTACAAGGGAAATTTCAAGCAATCCGCCATTTTATTTCACAACTTTTAGATAAGTGCCACCCATTTACACATCTCCTCAAAAAGGATGTTGCATTCAACTGGGGACCATACTATCAAAAGGCATTTGCACTACTTAAACAATACCTTATCAACCCACCTATACTCATGCCACCTACCCCAAGTGAACCTCTCCTCATATATATGTCAACTACCTAGTTTGTTATTGGTACACTGCTTACCCAATATGACCTAGACCATAGAGAAAGGGAATTTTATTATCTTATCACACCTTGATTGCCTACGAGTTGAATTACATACATATCAAAAAGGCCTACTTAGCAATCATCTTCACCTTTTAGAAACTTCGTCATTATCTTCTTAACAACAAAACCAAGCTAATATCCAAAGTTGACCCTCTAAAATACCTTTTATCCAAACCCTCCCTTATAGGACGAATAGCTAATTGGATCATTCTCCTAAGTGAATTTGACAATGATTTTATAAACCATAAGTCCTTAAAAGGATAGGTATTGTTTGATCAGTTAGCAGAAGCTCCTGTACCAGGAATGGAACCTTTGTGTTTGGACCTGCCATATACATCCATGATGTATGTTGAAGAATCTGTAAAATGGCAAGTCCATTTTGATGGATCATTCACCTTCCATGGATCAAGATCAGGGGTAGTGTTCATCACTCCCACAGGTGAGGTTATTCCAAGAGCATTTTGTTTAGGATTCCCTTGCACTAATAACATTATAGAGTATGAGGCACTCATCACTGGCCTCAAGTTGGCTACCACTTGGAATATTAGATAGCTACGAGTCATTGGGTACTCCCAACTCATTATTCAGCAAGTTAATGATTAGTATAAGGTCAAAGATGAGAAACTTGTTCCATACATGAAATTGGTTAAAACCTTAAAGGAGTATTTTACACATATTGTCTTTGAGAAAAAATTGAGTTCACATAATAGATCAGCAGATGTTATGGCTATAATTGGATCTCTCTTACGCATTCCACCTCATGAGATAAAAATTCCATTCTTTGTAGAGCATTTACAAATGCCCGCATACGACATGTTGGAATCTTGTTTGGCATGTGAGATTGTTGGTCCATCCTCCCCTTGGTATGACCCTATATTTAGATACATACAAGATGGCACATTTCCCTAGGACATTACCATTCAGAGAAGAAAACCCTTATCCACTATATAGCTTGTTATACCCTCCTAGGAGGAATTCTTTATCATCGTGGCTACAAGAGGAATATGTTTCGTTGTTTGGATGTTACTAACTCATTCCATGCTATTAAGGAATTACACGGTGGTATTTGTGGAGCACACACTAGTGGTATGGTTTTGGCTAAGAAGCTCTTAAGGGTAGGTTATTATTGGCCCACCATGGAAGCATACTATTGTAATTTTGTCAAGAAATGTTAGCTATGCCAAAAATATGACAAATTGATACATACACCAGCACAAGGTTTGCCGCCTATTACAACACCTTGGTCATTTTCTAAATGGGGCCTAGATCTCGTAGGGAAGCTTCATCCTTCTTCTTCAGATGGCCTCACCTACATTATCAGTGCCACCGAGTATTTTACTAAATGGGTAGAGATTGTTCCTCTCACTTATGTCACTGGTGCGCAAATATCCAAATTCATCATGAACCATCTCATTTTCCATTATGGTATCCCTTCTGCCATTATCACTAATAATGGTAAATCCTTCAAAAACAAAATGGTTAATACATTGTGTCAACACTTCCATATTTAACTCAAGTGGTCTACCCCCTATTACCCCCTGAAAGAGGGATTCGCAAGAACCGATGTTGAAAAGCGATGCACCACAACGAAGTTGCACTCTGATGGTAACCTCAAGCTAACGTAATATGCAAGATTTGAAACAATGGAAAGAAGATTGCAAGTAAGAAGAATGGGTCTACTCATGCTCATAGATCAAAAAATAGGAAGTACAAATAGGGGTGTTGTGTAACCCCCATGCCTAAACATGGAAAGAAATCAATGACACCACTGACGCCGTTGACTGACGCATATGACACCACTAGAAGAGGAGTTACAATTCCAAATAAGGAATGTAACTCCTATGACGCATTGACGCAAATGACAATGTCAGATTCTATGACAGAATCTGACACTTGTCATTTGACTTCCTAAGACCTATGACTCTCGCAAGGTGAGATGACTCACCTAGGTGATGTGGATGATGACTGGACAGTCACACACACCAACACCCCCCCTTCATCGAAGCTGAGGAAGAGGTCAAGGTAAGCCAGAACAGAAAAAGAAGACTCCCCTAGACAACTAAGAAAGATGTGTCAATGGGCCCCGGCAACTAAAGGCCTGATAAGGTGCCCATGTACAAACAACATCTTTCTGGAAAGAAGAAGAGGACAAGAAGGAGGACTATATAGCCCGAAGAAGATGGGTGGCTGTAGTAGACCTCACCCCAAGAAGAGACCGCAAGTGAAGAAACTTCACCTCAGTGAAGGGCTTGGTGAAAATGTCTGCAACTTGATCAGCTGTCTGAACATACTGTATGTCGATGATGTTTTCATGTATCAGCTCCCGCATGAAGTGCATATGAATCTCAATGTGCTTCGTCCGCTAATGCTGAACTGGATTTCTACAAATCGAGATAGTGCTCATGTTGTCACAGTAGATAATGGTAGGCCGCCGAAAGTGGATGCCAAACTCTGTCATAATACCCTGTAACCAAACAACTTATCATGGAAGTGTTAACTGCTCCTCTGTATTCTGCTTCTGTCAATGATATGGCAATGGCGTTCTGTTTCTTACTGGACCAACTGAAAGGACCTAAACCAAGAGTGAAACTGTAGCTTGAGGTAGATTTCTAATGATCTAGATCACCGGCCCAATCTGAGTCTGTAAATCCAACCAAGTCAATCTCAATCCCTCCTAAGTAATGAATACCATCTGTGTGAGTGCCACAAACATAGTGAAGGATTCGCTTTGCTGCTTTTAAGTGCAGCTCATGAGGCTCCTACATAAATCTAGACATGATCCCGACGGCATATGATAGATCTAGCCGAGTGTGAGTAAGGTAGATCAAGGCTTCCCACCAACTGTCGATAAAGGGTACCATCAACCAAGGGGGAAGAGAAAACAGAAACCAACTTAATCCCGGAAAGAAAAGGAGTAGGTGAGGACTTGCAGTCAGACATGTGAAACCAAGCAAGCAAATCAAGAGAGTACTTAGGCTGCGAGATCATAATTCCTGAGTCAGATTGTGAAATCTGGATCCCAAGAAAGTAATGAAGCAATCCTAAGTCAGACATGGAGAACTTGTTGGCCAAGGAGATCTTCACAGAATCAATGATAGAGGAAGAGCCACCGGTGATCAACAAGTCATCAACATAGAGAACAAGAATAAGCATGGAGTCATCCTGTCGCAGAATATACACATTTGGGTCAGAGTGACACCGAGTGAACCCTGATGCAAGTAAAAATGAGTCCATCTTGGCATACCAAGCCCGAGGGGCTTGTTTAAGGCCGTAGAGAGACTTCTTTAATTTACAAATGAGGGATGGATCATGGACATAACCCGGAGGTTGTTCCATATAGATCTCCTCCTCTAGGTCCCCATGAAGGAAGGCACTCTTAACGTCCATCTGGTGGACTTCCCATCTGTTAGTGGAAGCGATGGAAAGGGTCAGTCAAATGGAAGTCATCTTCACAACCGGAGTAAAGGTTTCTGAGTAATCAACCCCAGCTACCTGGGAGAAACCCTTAGCTACAAGTCATGCTTTATACTTCTCAACTTTTCCATCAGCTCCATACTTTGTTCGATATACCCACCTACACCAAATGATTTTTCTTCCTTTCGGAAGAAGGGTAAGATCCCAAGTGTCATTCTTTATGAGTGAGGAATACTCCTCATCCATGGAAGAATCCCACTCAGGAATCCCAGAAGCTTCACTGGAAAGATGGTGGATCAGAAGCAGAGGCGAAGAAGGAGTGAGGTCCAGTGAAGTTTGAGCGAGTACGTCTCTCATCGAAAGGATCTCCAACTAAATCTCCATCACTCTGTAAAGTTTTCTATGGCCCAAAGAGGTCCCGATGGCTCAGGCTCCGAGTCAGAAAGATTCTTCACTTGAGTGAGAAGGGACATAGTCCTCATCATCACTACTATTAGAATCAGAAGACTCAGAAGTTTGAGGATCAGGAGGAGCAGGGACAGGTGGAACTCACTCAACAACATCATCATCTGAAGAGTCAGAATCTGAATCAGTGGGCAAAAGGACCTCAGTGGAAGTTGAAGTCAAAGATGACTCATCAAACTTCACACTCCTCTCAATATAAAGCTCATGGGTGGTAGGGTTCAACAATCGATATCCCTTCACGCCATCAAGATACCCGAAAAAGATACAAGGTTTGGATTGTGGATCCAATGCCTTGCGTTTCTTTTTGGGAATCTGAGCCATAGCCTTGGATCCGAAGACTTGAAAGTGCTCAACATCAGGATTGTGTCCAAACCAGGCTTCAAAGGGTGTCATCCCTCTTACTGCCTTGTGTGGGACATGGTTCTGAATATAACAAGCACAATTCACTGCTTCATCCCAATACTGTGGAGGAAGAGATTTCGAGTGAACCATATAAGTAGCCATCTCCTTTAAAGTTCGGTTCTTTCTTTCTACAACTCCATTTTGGGAAGGGTTGTAAGCAACTGTACGCTGCAAAGCAATCCCCTCAGAAGTGCAGAAATCCTCAAACCTGTTGCTCACATACTCACCTCCATTGTCGGTTCGAAGAACCTTGATAGACCGTTCTGCTTGTTTCTCAGCAAGAGCCTTAAAGTTTTGAAAATGCTCAAAAACTTCAGACTTAAGCTTAAGAAAATATACCCAAGTATAACACGAAAAGTCATCAATGAAGGTTAGTATATATAGAGCTCTAGTAAAAGAAGGAGATGGAAAAGGGCCAGAAACGTCACTATGAACAAGATCTAAGGGACGAGTAGCTCTCCAGGATTTTCCCTTGTCAAAGCTTTTTTCAGGGTGCTTTCCAAGGGTACAACCCTCACAAAGACCCTTAGAAAACTTAACTCGGGGTAGCCCATTGACCATTTCGTTTTGGCTCAATTGTTCAAGGTAACGATAATTTAGATGCCCAAAACGCTCATGCCATAACTTGCTAACCTCATTTGCATGAGTGAGCAAGGCATTGGGCATCGAATCAGAAGAGAAGTGGGAAAAGCTATACAACCATGAACGGTGATCTGCCTTTCCCTCAGCCACAGTGCAGTCAGAGTTAAGCTCACGAATAATCACCGAGTTAGGACCAAATTCCACTTGTATTCCTTCACCAAGGTGGGTGATTTGGTAAACTGATAGGAGATTGGTAGAGAGATTGGGAACACTCAACACTTGGTTAAATGTTCCACCTTCAATCTCTACCGATCCACTACCGGAAACCTACACATGAGTGTCATCACCCAACGTGATTTGGGACATGCCACATGGTTCAATGCTAGAGAATTCAACCTCTGAAGAAGCCATGTGGTACGAGGCACCAGAATCGATAATCCAAGTTGATGATGGAGTTGATCTAGCTACAAGGGCCTTACCTTTCTTCTTTTCATTTTTAGTCTCCTTTGCATTAGAAGACTCACCTTTCTGAGCATTTTGTTTAACGGATTCAAAGAACACTTATTTTATTCTTCTCAAGTAAATGAGTTAAGTGATCAATTTGTTTCTGAAAACAATGTTGCTCGTCATGGCCAGTATTCTTACAATAGGAGCATTTATACTTTTCCTTCTTTGCTTTAGGCTCAGAAGTCGAAGTATGAGTGATGGGCTTAACTTGGGGGTTGGTTGGTCTTGGTTTCTTTCTTAGGTTGGTCCTTAGTTTCTTTCTTCTTTTCATTTTTCTTGCCCTTATTCGCCACAAGGGCATGTGACTTGGATTTTAGAGTCCCCATTTGAATGAGTTTGTCCTATTCTCGAATGAGTTGGGATGAAAAACTGTCAAAGGAGGGCATAGTCCAAGTACTACCCAAGGCGGCTTTCATGGCGTGAAAAGTTGAAATGAAAACAGAGTATTCAGGACCTAACTTAGAAAGAATCGACAAGATCAATTGAGATTCTTTCTTATCCACTTTACATTCCTTTAGAAGCATTCTAGTGCAGACAAATTTTGAGAAGAAGGCCTGTAGGTTTTCAAAGTCACTAGGGTTTAACCCTAGTAGTTCGTTCTCCAACTCATGCACTCTCATGTCATCTTACTTCCCAAACATATCATCGAGCATTTTCCACGCTTGATCGGGTGTTGAGGAAGTTTCGATGTGGAAGAGCAAGTCAGGAGAGACAGGACATACAGATAAGACCTAAGGCTTCATCACAATGGTTGAACCATTTAGATTTTTCGGGTTCATCGGTAGGTTCGGTCTCTAACCCCATGGTAACTCGATATAACCCTTTACTTCGCAAAACCAATATAATTTTTGATTTCCATTCGAAGAAATTAAAAGGTGTGAGCACTGGTACTTTAGAGATATCCATAATGAAGAGATAGAACCAAGGAATGCAGAAGGAAGGAGAGAGAAAGGAAACAACCACCCCAGAACAAAATTACACCCCCCTGAGTTTGCCACTTTATAATTCAGTGCGTTGATTACAACCAGATGTGACTGTGTTCTGAGAACTAGTTTGTCACTCACCTTACAATTAGCGTAATAACGCGTAATGGTGGAGACAACAATCAAGGTTCGTAGGGCATAACAGATCAACACTACAAGCAAGAACAGAAAGAGAGAAGCAAGAGGTGGAAGAAAGAGCTTTGTGAGAAACAACGTCTCATGTCACACGAAGGGATCCCTTTGTTCATAAGACTGTGGCGGATGTGCTCACAAGTCCACAAAAAAGGGAATAGAACAAAGCTCAAGAAAAAAATGAGCTGAATTAAGCAATACAAAGACACCCCCCCCAGAATGTGGCACTTTATAAAATTAGCGTGCATTTACAAAAATAATGATCCCATCATGTAGAGTGTAAAAAAACATGCAACTTTGACTAAAGAAGTGCTCAAAACCGAGTAACGAGTCAAAAGTTATAGCAAAAACCAATTCCCGCAACTGATGAGGGAAAAAGCCAATAAGCCTGCAAACGGATTAAAAAAGTGCCCTGAATGCATGCAAAGGGTTTCGTATGTATGCTCTGTTGGAAATGGCATGGAATTTGAGATAGGGTTTATTTGTATTGCGAGAGGGGATTAGCCACCTACCAATCCCGGACCTCACCCTTCATCTTCGACACTCGACGGAAGGATAATAAAACAAGCCATAAAAACTTACAATATTACAATGCCACTTTAAAAAAAAGATTTTAACACCTTTTAAACATTAAAAGGTGAGATTAAGTTAACCAATAATGAATCCAAATGGAGGATAAGGGATAAACTAGAGTTTGATCGAGCTGCGCAGTGAGAAGCCCACGTGGAAGTGAGAGACCGCCAAAAAGAGTTTGCTGCCAAGAGATGTAACTGAAGGAGCTCAGCAAAGGAGGTTTTGGATGCCACGTGGATCATGAAAGAGGAATGAAATCAGAGGAGTACAGCTGTGAATACGTTGGGTAAAAGCAGGAAGAAAAAAAGAATGATTTCCAATGCAAAAAGGAGACGCCAGCTGTAGCGAACGCCTAAGGAGTCCAAAAAAAAAAACACCAGGTCTACAGGTGGGAGACGTTACATGCACGAGCAGGGGGAAAAAAGATCAGATCAGTCCAAAGAAACGTCAGAACAGTTGAATGTGCATTTCTGAGCACACGTGCTGGGAGAAAACGCCCATAACAGGCCAAAAAAAACACCTGAAGGTA
The DNA here is from genome assembly GCA_019776745.2 of Taxus chinensis. Lineage (NCBI taxonomy): Eukaryota > Viridiplantae > Streptophyta > Pinopsida > Cupressales > Taxaceae > Taxus > Taxus chinensis. The sequence continues at coordinate 656,236,210 of CM034149.1, read as the reverse complement.
GAGAAAAAAGCCTGTTGGAGGAGAGAAACTCCTGTAAGTAGAGAAAAATGCCTGCTGGAGGAGATAAATGCCCATAGAGTAGAGAAAAAATGCCTGTTGAACAGAAAAAATGCATGAGAGCAGAGAAAAAATGCCTGCTAAACAGAAAATGGAAAACGGAAAATGCATGAGAGCTCAGGGAAGACGTCCAAAGGGTAGTAAAATGCCCACAAGCACAGGAAAAATGACCAAAGGGGAGAAAAAATGCCCATGAGCTCAGGAAAATTCCCACGAGCACAGCAACCAAAAAAAAACTGCCACGTTGAGATCCCACACAAAGGAAAAAATTAGGATGAAGAGGATGAAGAGCTTGCAAACCACGAATAACCCAAGTGCAAGGTGAAATGATGAAGAGAACCAAAGCCACAGTTGTACTCAAAGCAATATAAGCAAGCCATGCCAAAAAAAGAACTCTTCTTTTACCCTGCAGTTGAATCTAAACACAACCAGCAAGAAACACACAAACAACCCAGAAACGACAGCCACAAAGATCTAGAAATATCCAAAATACGAACTCAGCTGATAAACAAACCAACCAAATACCTTAACTTGTAACTGTTGAAAACCTCAATACGAGGTGAGCAATAATTCCAAAATGATAATCGAAAAAAACTTGCACGCGAGGAAATGAGAAGAAACCAAAAGTAATAAACAATTGAGAAACGAAGAGTGCACGTTTACCGAAACCAGGTCTGGTACCATGAAAGAGGGATTCGCGAGAACTGATGTCGAAAAGTGATGCACCACAGTGAAGTTGCACTCTGATGGTAACCTCAAGTAAACGCAATATGCAAGATTCTAAACAATGGAAAGAAGATTGCAAGTAAGAAGAATGGGTCTACTCATACTCATAGATCGAAAAATAGGAAGTACAAATAGGGGAGCTGTGTAACCCCCATGCCTAAACATGGAAAGAAACTCAATGACGCCACTGACGCATATGACGTTGACTGACGCATATGATGCCACTAGAAGAGGAGTTACAATTCCAAATAAGGAATGTAACTCCTATGACGCATTGACGCAAATGACAATGTCAGATTCTATGACATAATCTGACACTTGTCATTTGACTTCCTAAGACCTATGACACTCACAAGGTGAGATGACTCACCTAGGTGATGTGGACGATGACTGGACAATCACACACACTAACACCCCCAAGGTAATGGATAGGATGAAGCTACAAATAAATCCCTTGTACGTATCACGGAGAAAATGATAAGTAAGACTGGCCGTAATTGGCACTTGCAGATACATCCCGCCCTTTGGGCCTATCAAACCTCCCTCTGCACTCCTACTGGTGCGATCCCATATTACCTAGTCTATGGCACTAAATTCATAAACCCTTGGAAGTGGAACTTCCCTTCCTGAGAATATCTCTCTAGGATTATCTTGATAAGGACAAAGGCTCTAGAGTAGCTCGGCCTAGTAGAGCTAAAGCTATTGGATGAAAAATGTATAAGAGTCCTTAATCACCTCAAGATTTATCATAACAGAGTATCAAGAGGATATAACAAATGGATCATTCATTTTGAATTTGATGTAGGTGATATAGTGTTGAAAGAAAATCAAAAGAACGCCATCAAAGACAAAGAAAAGAAAGGTAAGTTTGAGGCCAACTAGCTAGGGCCTTATGTGGTGGTTGCTAAGTATGGATCAGGAGCTTATAAACTAGCATACTCATATGATGAAGAGCTTCCAAAACCTATGAATTCCATGCATCTCAAGTGGTTCTACACTTAAGCCTAGTGCAAATATCAGATAAGAAATAAAAAGTAGAAAAAAACAAGTAAAACATGAAAAATTTGAGAAAATAGTAAAGGAAAAACATATCGTCCATGTGTGAAAACCACGCAATTGTGACGCAGTGGGCAAGTATTTAGGTAAAAACTGGTTTCTACTACTCAAGGAGGATTCTTCGGTCACAAGTGACTCTTGCATCAAGACGAGTAACCCTCGCCGCTTTCTAGAAATAACCTCCTTTTCTAGGTCTAGGAACCCTATCGAGTCCATTGTCGCCAAGCCATGATCTGGCTTATTTACTCTTATATCTACATGAAGGATGTGCCTTTGAATATTCTTATCTATCATTGGGGGTACCTTCACATTCCAATTTCTCATACATATGTACGTGGCATTCTACCCTTTTTATATTTCCACGTCACATTGGGGGCATCCACGCTTCTTTTTCCTTGTACATTGCTTTCAAAAACATGACCTTAGAAAAATATAAAAACATTCAAAAAAAGGATACACAAAAATCTAAACATTCAGAAAATCCCCCCTTAGAATGAAGCTACACCACCTTCATAACATTGTCTTAGGGAAACCTTGAAAACAATGTGAATAGTATCCTTGAAAACTTATCTTTCAAGATAACCCAAAAACAGTAGAGAACATATCAATGTTGTCCCGCAAAAACAAGGTAGTGATTTAATTACTTTTAGTTGTTAGTTTGTATAGTTTTGATTGAAAGTGCCTTTTCATGTTGTGTGATGGTTTATTTTCTTACCTTAGATTGAATCTTGTTTGATTTAATTGTGTGTTGCATTAGGTTCATTTGTAGCTTGAGTTCACTTATAAAAAATTGTTGTCTTTTTCATCATCTATTGTATGCATCTTTTAGGATTCATTTTCCTTAGATTGAATACTAATTTAATTTGTTGTTAAAGTTTGCATGAGTTCATTGTTAGTTGCATATTGTTGTGTTCTTTTTGTATATATATGTTTGTTTGGTTTTGTTAACCTTTTCTTTTGTGTTTTTTTACTACGCCTATGTTTGTTGTCACATCTATCATCTACCATTCATCACATATACGCATCATCTATTACATCATATATACAAAAAAAAATGCTAAGTTTTACATCATGCATGTATACCAAGTTAATCATCACATATTGTATCATTAATGGGGGCAAGAGGGGTTGCGCATGATCACAAATCTATCCCCCCCGCACCAATATCATCTAATACCATCCCAAATGCTAGAATCTACCAAAATATCTCATGTAAAAAACATGTAGGATATCATCTAAATCACCCTCGGAGCACTATTTTCCACCTAGCACTTATTTCTTCACCCTGGGGCATTTTTAAATATTTCCATATGCTTCTTGTCTTCTATTTATATCTAATTCCATGATTATTTTCAAATAATTATTATTGGCTCGTTTGTCTTCTCGCCGAGGCATTTTTTTACCACCTAACGCCCATTCTCTTTGCCCTGGGGAATTTTTCACTTGATTTTAGGTGACCTTCCATTTCCTAAATTCTTCTGACCGATCAAAAATTTAAAAATTGTAAAAATCATTCAAAACGCCAAAAAAAATCGTAAACACTTTGAAAATGGACTAAAATTGGTAAAAATCTCATTTGTAGCTAAAATATGTGTCTCTCGCATGGCACTCATCTCATATCTTGTTGATGTTTTCCACACGTTTTGAAACAACAACTTGCAAATCACCTAACTCTACAATCATTTACAAAATCTACGTTTCTTACTTTTTCTGTACTCTGGGGCACTATCAGTTGCCTAGTACTATTTTCGTCATGCACATTACTTTTCCATTGGACCCAAGTGTCCTCCATCCTTTACCTTGCATATACAAATTTCTTAGGGCATCATTTTAAACCCTTTTCGTTTATCAAAAAAATTGGGACTACACCTCGATAACAAAATATTTTTACAATTGTCTTAAGCATTATTGGTTTGAGTGTGTGTGATTGTACTTATCTCCTTGTTAGGTGAGTTTGTTTACTTCTCGTATTACATTGCATGTTTGTGTGTTACATGGAGTTGTTGTTTTAACAAGGGACGATTGTTTGTATCTTGGATTTTCATGTCATTTTACCGCTTCCGTTGTATGCTTACATTTTAATAAGGACCAATGATGAGGATGCTAAGAAAAATGATGATTAAAAATTGTTTCTATAAGCACTAGTATTTGGATAGCTCAATATCCCCTTTTCTTGTTGTTTTCTTGTCTTCTCTTCACACTTTTATTTCTTTTATTCTCTTTTTTATTCTCAATCATGTTCTTCCATCACCCCCATTGACACTCGAGGGGGCATCCCTTTAGCTAACTAATTTTTCTTCTACCCCTTCAAAAAAAATTCATTTTCTTATGTTTTTCTACTTTCTTTGAAATGACGTAGCTTACGTCACCCCAAAGAGGGGAAAATGTAAACACCTGTAGTTTGGTCAAAGCACTATTAGTCCTTATATTGCACTAACTATTCTCCTTCATACGAATTGATGACATACCATCAATTAGACCTCCTTTAACTCATCGTTTACGACATTCTTTTGGTTGTATTTCTCCTATAAACCAATTAATGGGGTTGATATAGTCCCTTATTGGCTAAACCATCTTCTCATCCTCTTCTATACCACTTTTACTAACTTCCTAGTCTATCAATCCATTTCATTGGATTGATTAGACCTCTCAAAACTCTCTCAAAAACCTAATTCCTCTCTAAACAAGATTAAGTAGCCTAACCTAGTTTAACTAGCCCTACCCATGATTAAATTTCTTCTAAACTTAGTCAAATCTTACTTTGACTTACTAATCAACTTGTTGACCTCCATTTTAGTCCCACATGCACCAAAATTCCCCCACTTTCCCAAATGAAAAACTATAAATAGGACTAGACCCCCCCTCTCATTTCTAAGAACTCTCCTTTTTCCTAACATAAACTATAGCATTTTGCTTAGGGTTTAGATCTTATTTCATTTATTTTATTGAGCTATTGCTTTGCCATCACTACACACCAAGCATTGATTAAATGGGAAGAACCATTTGCCTTGAAGCCATTAATGGTGAGCCATTCTCATAATCACAAACTGATTGCTTATAATCCTTACTAGGTTCATTTGTTAAATCTTTCAAGAATAGAGGATTACTAAATATGTTAGGTTGCTTATTTCTTTCAAGGTTAATGCATGTAAAGTGATTAATCCTTGTTTATTTCTTATCTGATGATCTACTAACTAGTTTTTTAAGAGCCTTTGGGGTTTCTTTAGAGATTCTTTACCCCATGTCCATGGCTTTTGCAACTTTTCATTAAACACAAGCTTGTATACTTTCCTCTCATGCTCTGGGATCTCATAACCAAGTGGTTTCCCACATACACCTCTTCTTCCAATACTTTGTTCAAGAAATCTGATTTAACATCCATTTGATTCACCTTCCACTTTTAATGAGGAGCTATGAAAATTATTGTTCTCACTATTTCTAGCCTTTCTATTAGAGAAAAAGTCTCATTATAATCACATCCAATCCTTTTTTTGTAGCCTTTGGCAACTAACCTTTTCTTAAGTATCTCAATCTTTCCTTCAGGATTAGTCTTCATTTTATAAACCCACTTGATTCCAATGCCTTCATTTCCCACTAGAATATCTATTAACTCCCATGTTCAATTCTTCTCTATTGCATGTATTTCTTCATCCATTACTTCACACCATTTATGGTCCTTAATTGCTTCCTCATAATAAATAGAATCAGCTTCTGAAAATAAAGTAAAATTAATCATTTAATCTTCATTTTCTTCATACCTTGATTGTTCATAAATCTCTTAAACACTTATCATTCAACCTTGCTACTAGAATGAGTCAGATGATGATAAAGATGCTTCATTTTCTGGTCCTTGCATGCTTTGTTGGTTGCTGTCATTTGAAGATTCATAATCTCTAACTTGGTGTGTGTTGTTTGTTCTACCATCTATTGTTTTAGCATTAATGATGGGTGCATTTTTGTTTGCTTGTGGTTGTTCCACTTTGTGTGCATCTCCTCAAGATTCTTCCTCAATGAATTAAACATCCCAAGTGATTATAAGATCTTTTGTAACTATATTATACAATCTATAAGCTTTAGATTTCTCACTACATCCAATAAAAATGTACTTCTCTCCTCTTTTATCCCATTTTTATCTTCTTCTTTTTGGCACATGTGCATATGCCACATATCCAAAGACTCTCAAGTGCTCAACACTTGGTTTTCTTCCACTCCATGATTCTTGAGGTATTTTTTTCCTCACAATATTTATAAGACATCTATTCAATAGAAATATTGTTGTTCCAACTACTTTTTCTGAGAATTCATCTAACAATCCTCTTGTTTTGAGCATGCTTCTTTCCATTTCTTGAATGATTATATTCTTCCTCTCGTCTACACCATTTTGTTGAGTTGTATACCTTGATGTGAATTGTTTCTTGATCCCGTGCTCATTATAGAAATTTAGAAACTCATTTGATATATACTCTCCCCCTCTATTAATTCCCAATTTCTTTATATAATTGGCCACTATGTTTCTTAATCATGGCCTTGAATTGTTTGAATACTTCAAATTTTTCTGATTTATTTTTTGAAAAATAAACTCATGTTCTTCTACCTGAAGTCATCTATAAAAGTAATAAAATACTCACTTTTAAATAAGGAGGGAGTATTCATGGGACCACACAAATATTAATGTATTAGCTCAAGAGGTGAGCTCTCTCTAATATTTACCTGAGGGAAAAGCATTTCTATGTTGCTTCCCCAATACTTAACCTTCACATACCTTGTCTGGTTGTTTAATAGGAGGCATCCCTTTAACCATTTAAATGTTATAAATAACATACAATCCACTATAACTCAAATGCTCATACCTAAGATTCCTAAGAGTGGATTGGTCAATGACTATTGTTTTGGAATTTTGTTGCTACACGTTGCATCCTCAAGGGAAAAATTCTATTTTGTGTCATCATAATTGTTGTAATTATCTTATTACTTCCACTTCTATGATATATATTGCATTCTCCATTTTCAAACCTCACCTTATATCCATTTTGGACAAGTTGTACAATACTGAGAAGATTATACTTTCATCCTTGGACATATAAAACATTATTGATTTGCTTCTTGTCTCCTTGCTTGGTGAGAATGGATACAATTCATTTACCCATCGCAAGAAATTTTTTATTTGTTCACACCTTCACTTCAAATCTGATTGCTTCATCTATGTGATTAAACATCTCCTTATTTCCACACATATGGTTGTTACATGCACTATCCAAATACCATATTTATTTGTTTCCTTGCTCAACTACATTGCAAGTTAGAAAGAAAGTTCCACTATTTTCATTCTTTTCAGGTTCATCTTTTTTTGCATTATAGAAGCTTGGATTATGATTATGATTTCTTAAATCATATTCTTTCTTTATACATTCACTTACATAATGTCCATTCTTTTTGCAATAGTAGCATTGTACGTTTGATTTTTCATACCTTTGTATAGAACCACCTCTAGAAGTGTTGCTTCTCCTTCTTCTTCCTCTGGCTTGTGGCTATTAATGGTTATTTCTTCCACCTTCTTATTAGTTGTTAAATCTTCCTCTTCCTCTATTATAGGATTTTCTCCCCCTGACTTTAACATTTATGTTTGTCTTGAAGGTTTGTCCAGAAGAGGGGCTGGCTTTCATACTCATCCTTTGTTCATCGGGTTTTCAAAGAACCCATTAGCTCATTAAATTTTATTTGTCTCAAATCCTTAGACTCTTAGATTACAACCACAACTGGATCAAATCTGGCTAGAGATATCATCAATACCTTCTCTATGATCCTATGGTCTTTAACCATGTCTCCATTAGTCCTCGTCAGATTGACTATGGTCACTATTCTTGTGAAAAAATCATTTATTGATTCTGAATCTTTCATGAGAAGGGTTTCAAAATATCTTACCAACATCTACAATCTAACTATCTTCACCTTATCACTTCCTTGATAAGAATTATGCAAGGTGTCCCATACTTTTTTGGAGTTTATAGTTTTTGTTATCCTTGGAAAAAACTAAATCAGTGACAACATTCTAAATATAGCTTTAAGCCTTTACATCCTTTCTTCCATTTTCCTTCAAATAATTCTTTTCAGCTTGTGTGAGTGCATTGAAAGTAGCATATTTTTCTACCTCTACATATCCTCCTTCAACTAGTTCCCATAGCTCTTGAGAGGAGAACAATGTCTTCATTTTAATGCACTAGATATCATGGTTCTTCCCATCAAATGTTGGAGGTTGTTACCATGAGTTACTGCTATAAGCCATTAAAAATCAATAGCTCAACAACCTTTCACTCTGATACCAAGATGTTGGAAAATATGGTGCCAACTGTAACTAGCAAGGGAAAGAATACAACTAAAATAGAAAACACACAACAAAAAGTATTATATATTTGATTTAAAAGCTACTTACAGACTCAGAGCTATGGCTCTTTACATTCTTTTTATTTCTCTTATAATATTTTCCTCGAGATAGTTTCTCTACATTATTCTTTGAATATTCTTCTTCTTCTTTCTTCTTCTAGTTTTGTGTTATTGCACGTGTCTTTCTTATATATAAATTTTTGAGTTGTTGTTCTGAATATTCCCTTCTGTATATTATTTTGTTGCATATATCTTTATCTTCTTCCTACTATAATTTTTGATCCAATTATATAGCTCCCCATGTCTTTCAAAAGACATTGACCTTTGACACGAGCTCCTGCCCTTCTCGGATTTTAAATCTTCTCAAATATATTTCCATTAGTTAGACAGAAAATCCACCACGTGTAGATCTTATATTGGCTACGGTGTAAAGATTTATGTATCCTCTATTTTGCGACAGGAAGATTGGAATTAGAAAGCTCCATCGTCATCACAAACTTCAATCTCCTTTGTTAAACGTGTCAATCCCAAACTAATGAAGAAGCTCCATGTTCCTCACATTTTTCAGTCTTTTCTTATAGACCATGTCAATAGTTGATGTGTACAAGTATTATTTTTCCTAAGTTAGATTGAAAGCAAGAACTACCACCTAAAATAGTTCTCTAACCTAGCTAGAAACAAGAAAGAGTACCATCAAGATGAAGAAATGAACAAGGCCTACACTAGCATTATAACTTTTAAATAATGAAATCAAACATAATGCAAATCAAGAACTCTATTCTTCTAAATTGCCTAATTAAATCAAATGGACCTATGTAGTCCAATGGCAATCAACAATATTGCTTGCTTTGATCCTTCAAGGATGCTTGGGTGTGAGGCTTAGCTCTTCAAGATGGAGGATGGAGGATGGAGGGCTTGAGAATGGAAAAATGATTTTAGTGCAAGACTATGTGCTTTCCTTTGCTTTCTCAAGGGAATTAGGTGTAGGTATAAAGGTAGAAGGAGGGCTCCTTATATAGCCCAATGGATAAAGCAAACACTTCATCCCTTTGCATGTGGGATAAAGGTAAAACATGATTAGGAATGGATAAGGTTGCTTTATTAAAGGTAACCTTACTTTAGAAGGGTTTAATTTATGCTTAGCAAGTCATGGGAGTTGGGGGGTGTTTTAATTAATCAAAGGTGATTAACTAATAGGTAGATGTAAGCTTATAGAAGCTAATTAGAGGAATATTAGTACGATTTAGGCTATTAGGAGGGGATTAAATCAATTAAATATTGATTTATTACTTAAATGAAGTGGAAGGCTAATTAATTAATAATAATTAATTAGTCTAGATAGAAGGGGTGAATAATTAACGGAAGGTTGTTAATTAGGTTGTTAGTTGGATAGGTGAATTAATCAATTAGTGTATTATAATTAATTAACAACAATAAGAGGGAATATGAGCGCTTTTGATGATATGTCGACGATTTGCGAGAAAGGGGATAATTAGCACAATTTAAGTATTTTAAATTGCTTGGGCGTAATTATGGGTGTCTACATTTGCCCCTATTTGGGGTGATGTAAGTGACATCACTTCAAAGATAGTAGATGGAAGAAAATTTTGAAAGGATAGAAGAAAAATTAGTAGGAGGGAGAAATTCCCCCTCGAGTGTCGATGGGGTGATAAAAGAAGTCGATGGACGATTGAAAAAGATGAGAGATAGGCAGAAGAATGGGGGAAGGGGCAAGATGCCCCAGTGAGAGAGAGGATTAGGGGTGAAAGCAAAGTGATGTAGAATAAATATGGAGGAGGGGAGAGAAGAGCTTAGCCTCTAGCCAATGTTTATTGGAACAATTTTGATGTCATCATATTGCCACAAGAGCTACGTCATCGGTCCTTATGAAAAATATAAGCATAGGAAAAAGGTAGAATGACATGAAAATCCATACTACGAACAATTGTCTATTGCTGAAAATAACAACTCTATGCAACATACAACAATGCAATGCAATACGAGAAAGAAACAAGCTCATTTAACAAGGAAAACAAGTTCAAACGCACATGTCCCACCGGGCGTGCCAAATGTGTAAAAGTATTATTTTTCCTAAGTTAGATTGAAAGCAAGAACTACCACCTAAAATAGTTCTCTAACCTAGCTAGAAACAAGAAAGAGTACCATCAAGATGAAGAAATGAACAAGGCCTACACTAGCATTATAAATTTTAAATAATGAAATCAAACATAATGCAAATCAAGAACTCTATTCTTCTAAATTGCCTAATTAAATCAAATGGACCTATGTAGTCCAATGGAAATCAACAATATTGCTTGCTTTGATCCTTCAAGGATGCTTGGGTGTGAGGCTTAGCTCTTCAAGATGGAGGATGGAGGGCTTGAGAATGACAAAATGATTTTAGTGCAAGACTATGTGCTTTCCTTTGCTTTCTCAAGGGAATTAGGTGTAGGTATAAAGGTAGAAGGAGGGCTCCTTATATAGCCAATGGATAAAGCAAACACTTCATCCCTTTGCATGTGGGATAAAGGTAAAACATGATTAGGAATGGATAAGGTTGCTTTATTAAAGGTAACCTCACTTTAGAAGCGTTTAATTTATGCTTAGCAAGTCATGGGAGTTGGGGGGTGTTTTTAATTAATCAAAGGTGATTAACTAATAGGTAGATGTAAGCTTATAGAAGCTAATTAGAGGAATATTAGTACGATTTAGGCTATTAGGAGGGGATTAAATCAATTAAATATTGAATTTATTACTTAAATGAAGTGGAAGGCTGATTAATTAATAATAATTAATTAGTCTAGATAGAAGGGGTAAATAATTAACGGAAGGTTGTTAATTGGATTGTTAGTTGAATAGGTGACTTAATCAATTAGCGTATTGTAATTAATTAATGATAATAAGAGGGAATATGAGAACTTTTTATGATATGTTCACGATTTGCGAGAAAGGGGATAATTAGCACAATTTAAGTATTTTAAATTGCTTGGGTGTCTACATTCGAAGCCCCAAACCAATGGGAAAGCTCTACGTCATTCACACTCGTGAGTCTTCATTTGTAAACCCTATCAAAAAGTGAAGCTCGAACCAATGGGAAAGATTCACGCTCTTGGCACTTGTCAGTCTATCTATTGTCATCTATTGGATGTGGCTTCACATAGCAACTCTGAGATTTTCTCAACTTAAACTATTGGCTCCATAAATATGTAACCAAATGTCACTGCCTTGGTCGGTCTATTTATGACCGCTAACTACTTTGACTAAAAATGGACCCGAAGAAATATAGATTGTAGCTTAGTCTAGAGGTTTCATGTCCTCCCAAAATATCTAGAAAAGGAGGTGCTATAAATCCAACATGTGTTGTCTCCTCGAACTTTGGATCCAAGCTATATTGTGTAGATTTTTATTTGCCTTTGTTACACGGCTCCAAGATACTCCTTTGTCCCGCAGCTTTAACCTTACTCTTTATCTCACTGATTTTGTGGGAAATTCAAAATTCAAATGGCCAAAAATATAAATAAATTCCTGTTAAAATAAGTGGATGGGGGTGAGGGAAGACAGGTTTGAAAAACCTACAAATGGCTCAAGATTACCAAACACAATTAATTCTGACAAATTTGAGTAACTATATGTTTGCAATGAAAATATGTATAACTATTACTAGTAGTATTGGTGGAGGCTCTACGATGGCAAGAAATCGTAATGATTGATTTTCTCACAAAAAATATTTTTGTTTATATTAAATAATCCAAATATATTGAAAACTGACAAACCACCATGGTGTATACAAGAAAGGTGAAGGCTGGGGCAACACAAATGGCTTTGTTGCAACACAAGCTTCTTTAGGTGATTAGTAGATGGCAAGCTACACATGTAGTCATGGAAACAATGCATGCATATTAAGAAAACTTGAAAGAATAAATAGAGTAGGAAGGGGATTCCCATATTATAAGAATACAATGAATAAACAATCAAAGAAACTTCTTACCATTTAAAATAATTTTTTAAAAGTTTTATATTATCTATAATCGTATAGGACCATGAATCTTCTTATATCCTCAACAAGTGATATATTAAAAAGGGGTATTAGTGTCAAGTAGTTTTGGGTGTTGATGAGGGCCCATACCATCGTCAGATTGTATTCATTTTTGGTTAAATAAGACAATATTTTTATTTTTGTTTTCACTAATGCAATATGGGATTTCAAACACATAAATAATAACTAGTAAAAAATATGAAGGAAAAAATGGGCTTCATTAACATATAATATATCAATATAATTAAAGTTTTCCTTTTATAGAACTTAATTTTTGGAGATGAAATAGTTGAATAATAAAGCCCTCAAAATAAGAGTTTATAGGCCTTTATTTACTACACTGAATGTATCGTGTGGTGTTAGATGACTAAGAGTGTGCACTTGTAGAGCAATAATTGGATGTTTGGTGTTTCAACAACAACAATGGGAATTCCTCCAAGGTGTGGGAGCTTGTCTCCTTGAGAAAAACCTCTAGATAAATTTATCTCTTATCCTAATTATTATTATGTCTTATCACTAATTAGACTTTAATCTACCAATTGTAGGAGAAAAAGGGGGTAGAAAACATGAAAAAGAAACATGGTGATACACCAAATAAATTATTGGATGGCTAAGAGTGTGCAATCATAGAGCATAAATTGGAAGTTTGGTGTCTCAGAAACAACAATGGTAATGCCTCCAAGGTGTGGAACTTGGCTCCTTAAGGCATACCTCTAGAGAAAGCTAACTCTTATCCTAACTACTATATGTTATCACTACTTGACTCTAATATATCAATTAGATGAAAAAAGGGGGGGAGTAAATATGGAAAATAAATAAGGTGGTGTTACAAGAAGTAAGGGGATCACCCTCCCTATATGATTTAACAAGAGAGAGGAAAAAATAATAGATATATAAATCATATATGAGCCACAATAGACTAAAATTCAAATATAACTCTCTCTCATCCTAAATTAAGCATAATGAATCCAAATATTATAAATTTCACACACATAATAAACCATAAGAATAAAAATGATGTAAGGGGATAGTAACACAAAGATTAAGGGTATGACATAAGCCAAAATGATATATGTATTAAGATCTGAAATATACATAGACTATTATAAACATAATTCAAGGCATTTATGCAATTACAGAGCCAAAAACCAAAGTATCCAAGGCACTCAGAATCTTGAGCACTCAAAAGAGAAGAGTAACTTTGCATTAAAGGAGGAGAAACTATTTTTACAAGATTGCCTAGACATATATATAGAAAAGGGGAGACATAAGAGGATAAAAGGATCACAGAATATGCTAGAAGATATCTACCTTCTCATGCTTATCTATTTCATACATATCATAGGGTTGTAAAAACATGATAGCTAAGAATATCCACCCAAAACTACCTCAGGCATCATATTTTGGGATGATTGTACTAGCACAATGATGATCTATAACCATTGGATCATAGCTAGGAAATGGTTTGAAACAAATTTTATCCAGAAAACATTCATTGTGTTTGCAAACAGAGTCTTACTTTTTTAATGACTTTGATGCTCTTGGTTATCTAGAAGCAAGAAAATATTTTGTTTTCATATTGATCTCTCATAAAGAACTAATGTTTGCCCATGAGATCAAGTGATATGAGTGAAGATGAAGTTTTCATTTGTTCAATACATCATGATTTTTCACACTTGAAGACCACTGTGAAATAGCTATTCTTCTATGATCCACGGCATGTTTAACTTTTTCCCTTGAATTTGGGTGAGACTATGAGGGGAATATTCATCTTAGAAAGCATATTTTACAAGAGAAAAGAACAAATCTAGAGCATTTGTGGAGTGATTTGGGAAACATTAGATTTGATTATGTGAGTAATAAATACCTGAAAAATTAGTCATAAACATCTCAAAGATCCCTATTCTTCTTTAAATTAGGATCATAGCAAAGCTCTCTAAATTACCTTTCCAATGGTATCATGTCGTTTTTCATTTGGAGCTCTCGATCGAAATATGTCATCGAAAAACCATTAGCTTTATGTTTGTGTGCCTTTGTTACAGCTATGGCATCTTCCTATGCTTCATGTTCCACAAAGAGAAACTGTTAAATTTAATCTCGCAAGCAGACACTATAACAGGGTTCAAACTTCACCAATATATGTGCCACGTGTTGATCGTCGATGCCTTGGCATTTGACGTAGGGAGAGAAAGCATAGTTCAAAGCATTTGAGATGATGCAATGTGTCAATCTCTACCACATTCGTAAGAAATTGGTGTTCTACAAAATTTTGGAGGCAAGAGACCAAGGCTTGAGATAGTCCCATGTTCACTGATGTCCTACCACTTGTCACGTATCTCATCAAAGGTGATTTTTTAGTCTCTCAAACATTGAAGTGTCGGATTGACGCCACTTGTTAGAGATAGTATCATCCGCATAAAATTTCACAGACCTCCATGCTCCTAAACATGTCGTTATCTTCCACTTGTTAACCATTAGTGTTTTACAGAGTTTGGAGACCGAAACTTAGTTAAAACAGAAACTATATCCACATGAGGGGATGTCATTGATTGGCATGTGTCTCCCATTTATCACATGCGTTGAAATGCAATGAAAAATGACTAAGCTCAAAATCCTTGCAAGACACAGTGTAGTTGATTAACACCAAGTCTTGAGGATATATTAAGGCGAAAGGGAAAAGAAAACAAGTTTAATAGATCCACCAAGTTTCTAAAGTCTATTGCATAGAGATTTAGTGGGAATTTGTTGGCACCAATGCATTGCAAATTCAAATAAACATAGCAAAAGAGACAATTTAAACCAACGGGAGCCCAAACTTCGTGAAATTTAGGGCACAAAATGAAAAGGAAAAGGAGAAAACAAGGAGCTCATTGAGTTTGAAGTCATGATCACAAGGAAAACATAGTGGTGGCATATAATTAGAATTGGATAATTTGACAATCATCAAAATAAATAGATTGCATGTGTTGTTTTAAGCTAATTTTCACTCAAGATTCTTTGTGATAGTTGATAAATTCAATGGGGTTGAGTTTTGGAAACATTTTTTGTTACTCAAGGGGTAAATTTCCTATTAAATGTGAGGATTACTAGACTTCGTATCAATTGGGCATGGATTTTGTCTCTAGAAAACCTCAAAATTCTACATTTGGAGATTGAAAAACCCATAAAATTTTGGATTTTACTTATATGAAATTCTTAAAATTTTATGTTTTTTCTAAATATATTCAAAGGTATTGAATGTGAAAAATATGCAATGGTGACCCACAAAACTGAAAAATGGAAACAATAACACTTCCAAATATGGAAAGTGTAGGGTGTGCAATAACACTTATTTTACAATAAACTAGGTCTTCAAACAAACTTCAATCTAGAAACATTGAGCAAAACAATTGTAATGAGACAAACAAATAACCAAACTATAATAGGAAAAGAAAAATTCTCAAATAAAACTCTAGTAATTCTCCTTATTCTCTATTGTTTCAATTACATTAGATTACCTCATATTCAAATTCCAAAAAATACTCCTAATTAAACTAGACTTTTAATCCAAACTTGACTAGACTTACTATCTTTAGAAAAACTTACTATTTATAGAAATAGATATTTTTAGTAAATTTTAAATTTAGCTTTCTAGATCCTACAAACTTGTGCACATTAACCATGTGCCTAACTATTATATTCTTGAGTTGTAACTCATGTTGACTCATGGTTACAAAGACATGACATTTTGGAATTTTTAAAAAAATCAGAAAAAAACTTCAAACCCAAATTTTGGGCCCTAGATGGATGATTTTGGCCTTTGAAAAATATTCAAAATGTTTGATAAGCAACTAGCAAGGCTTAATATGGCATATAAAATTTCAAGATATTTTTGTGAAAAATAGACTTGTTTTGGTTCCCAATCAAAAGTTATGGCCTCCACATAACAAGCCACTAAATCAACATCAAATTTGATTGGAAACTTTAGATGTAGGAGGATCACATAGCTTAGATTCATAACAAGAAGACATATAAAAAAAAGAAAAAAAAAGGAAAGTAAATTGAAAAAAACAAAAAACAAAAAAAACTATACACTTATGTACAAGGGAAATAAGTTAGCTCAAAGTATTGCTTAAGGAAAATCCCATTGACCGGGATAGGCAGCAATTCACCATCAAGTTTTGTAAACTCAAAGGATTTGATTTATGTACACTTTGTGATATGGTATGGGCCACTCTAAATGGTGTCATACTTCTTGTTACTCCCGAGATTATCTTTTTACTCATCCTACTTAAGGACTAGTTATCCTATCTTGAATTTATGGATGACACTTCTTGTCAAACCATTTCTTCACAAATTGTTGGTGATCCTAGAGTTTACTTATGGCATCTTCTCTTACTTCTCCTAACTTGATAAACTATGCAATTATGATGTTTTTGACATTATTGTGTTCTAACTTTAACCTATGAGATAGTTCAAGGGCTAGGAGTTCTAGTGAGATTGGAAGTTTTACCTCTCTGCCATATACAAGCAAGAAAGGGGAATTACAAATGGAATTCTTAGGTGTGATCCTATCTACCCAAAGTTTTGTTTTCAACTTGTATACCACTTCCTTTGATTATATTCCATGGTCCTTTTGATAATTTTGATCAAATTTTTGTTTGAATATTCTACAAGGTCATTTCCTTGGTGATATTAATTTGATGATATTTTCAAATAGATATCATATTCCAAGACAATATTTGTAACCTTAGCACAAAAAAGACCTTTGGAATTATCATAGATAATAGTGTGAGGGGATCCAAACCATGTTACAATTTCGTCCAAGAGGTATACTATAACACTTCCAGTTGCTTCTTTCAGTGGTACCACCTCAACCCATCTGGTTAAATAATATGTGGCTATTAAAACCCACTTGTGACTTACACTAGAAAGAGGATTTTCCATGCCAATGAATTCTAATCCCCATTATGAGAATGTATGGTTTGTTCATATTGGTTGAAGAGGAGGGGTTTCTTTGTTTGAAAAAGATACATGCCTTTCCTATTCTCACCCACTTATGATAATCAACAAACATGGTGGGTCAAAAGTAACTAGCCTTGAATTTGTTGCAGTGGTTTCAGGGGGGAGACTACATGAAAAGTCTTTATGGAACTCCTTGATTATATTTTCAATGTTTCTTGGTTCAAAACACCTAAGCATGAAACCATCAATGCTTCTATTGAAGAAAAACCCATCAATTAGTTCTTAATAAATTACCTGCCACTTGAAATGCCTTTTTTGGCTATGCTGAAAGTATTAGGCATTTCTCTTGTGTGCAAATAATTCATCATATCTTAGAATCAAGTGTTTTATACACTTTCCTCTGTTGAAACTTCTACTAATTTGGATGTATATTAATTCTATAAAAGGTCATAAATCTTCAGCCAAGTGATGAAAAAGTGCTTTACCTCTAATAAACTTGGTGGATTTGTTATTCACCTAACACTCCATGATTTTTTGATCCAAACATCTCTTTTCTCACTAATTTATGTGCTCATGATATACTTGTTGATGCTAGGATTAGTGGAAAATACTTTAATTTTTTTATTGTACAACAAATGCTTGAATTTCTTAAGGGCTCTTAGGACTAAAAATGTTTGTTTTTCAAAAAATTGTACTTAATTTCATAGGATTTGAGAGTCTAATTTTTTAAATCAATAAGTTATTCCAAACCTTGTTAATTTCCTTGATTTGATATGGTAGTTGTGTTATTTTTCTCCTCCAAATACATAGAGAATGAAATCTTTATTAGAATCTAGGTTAATGAAAGTAGGAGACTAAGTTATGGCTTCCTTAATTTTTTTAAAACTACTCCTTCCTTCGTATGTCTATTTTAAGTCACATACTTTCTTCAACATTAAAGTGACATGTCTCACCAAAACCACAAAATTAGTGATGAATTTACTCACAAAATTTATATTGCCTAAGAAAGATTGAAGTATTTTCTTGTGTGAAGGTGGAGATAAGTCCAAGATGGTTGTAATTCAGTCAAGGTATATGTATAAACCATGATTTGACACAACATGACCCAAGAGTTTTACCCTTGGGAATAGAAAATATATATTTATTGGTTGAGAGACACGTGAGAATCCCTACATTTATTTAATGTTTTCTCAATGTGATCCATATGATCATATTATCTCTTTTAAAAAATAGTAATATCATTTAGATAGACCAAGATAATGTCATTTTCAACCCTTTAAAATCCAAGTCTATGGCTCTTTGGAAGGTGACACTAGCATTAGATAATCCAAAAATGAATTTTTACATAAGCATATGTCCCCTATTTGGTTAGTGAAGGTTGTATTATATTGTTCAAACTCTTATACAAGGATATAATTATATCTGTAAAACTATTCAATAATGAGTCAACCCCTGCCACTATTTACAAGATTTAATCCATGTAAGGCAGGGGCTCGTGATCCTTGAGAGAAGTTTTTTTCAAGTCTTTAAAATTTATGTAGCATAATCTCACCATTCTTCTTCCTCATAAAGAATAGATTGGAAACCAAAGAGTATTTATTTATAGGAAACATAGTATTTTCCTCAATCAATTTGGATTCCATTTCTCATTAAATGCTCAATTCTGGGATTGATTGGCCTTTTCTTTTTCTTGGAAATTTTTTCATTCAGAGACATCTTGAGTTTATGTTTAATAATTTTAGGGTTGTACCCTTTGAGTTCATCACATGTTCATGCAATAATTTCATTATACTTTTGACATATTTCAACAAATTCATGTTGATTATTATGGAGTACATACCTTTCCTAGTGTGAGTAATTTTCTGGTAGACATAGTTATTTCATGGTTGTCTTCATCGTTGATTTTCATATTTATTGTATCTCTCTTGTACCAATTATTAGACCTGTAAATACACTCTCCAATGTGACTAATCCCTTTAGCAACTTATTAGTTTTTAGCTATATGATCCGGTCACCATAATTTTCTTGCACTTTGGGTTTGTAAGTCTTGAGATAATTCCACCTCTTATTGAGTAACGTTGATGATTTGTTGACCATTTTCAAAAAAATATGAAGACAATTGTTATTATGTATTATTAGCTTAATTATTAACTTAACATGTTGGTCCATATCCTTCATGGGATCTATAGGAAGATCAAAATTGTGATCACAATCCTGATAAGCATAAACATTTTGTTTCCTTGGGAAAACTTGAAGATTAATTTCATCAAAATCATCCAAGAGATACCATACCCTATGTTTATAATCTCTTAGTAGTGGGTTTTAGCTGAACATTGATATCTTACGTGTTGAATAACTAGCTCTATGTCTCCCAAAAATTATTAATATTTTAGGCATTTATTTTTTGAAATCTATAATTTTTGGATCAAGGATTCATATTTAGCAACATTATTGGTTTATTTTAATTGAAGCCTATTTGAAAAGAGAAGCTTCTCCATTTTTGGTGAAATCAAGACAACTCATGCACCATCCCTCACTTTGCATTTTGACACATCAAATTACATTTCCCATAAAATTTCCAATTCTTGGTCTTGTTTCAATAAGCTTTGAATGTGACCACCTTCCTCTTTAATACAATATATGCCTAAAATAATATATTTAAAAGTTGCATATGGATCAAAATACCACCTCTCTTTACCCAATTCATCTAGTTTCTCATATGAAATTCTATTACTCAATTCATGTTTAGTATCAATGTATTCATCAATTTAAGAGGATATTGATCTTAAATGCGTATGTAAATGTTTTACTTAACTAATTTACAATTTCAAGATGCTTAAATTTTAGTTCTCAATTTCCTACAAATTTGAAATGCAATTAAAAATTGGATTTAAATTGTGAACTTGACTATGAAACAACAATTAATAAGAGCAAAATTAACAAAAAAAACAAAATTAAATTACTTGATAATGGAGTTCACCCAAATGGTCTATGTCTCTAATAAAGTTCCCAAACCAATCAATTGGGTGCAAAAATGTAAAAAAATTACAATATCTTACGGCTAATGAACTACTTGGTCTACAAAATTAACTTCTACACAATATTTAAGAGGTCCTGGTCACTTTCCTAGTTGAACTCCTGCAATAAATATGCTCTAAAATGGCTCCAATGGATTTTATACCTTCCCGCACAGTATTTTGTAACTCCTCAAGTCATAGCAAGATGCCTTTAAAGTGTTTCTCAAACATTGGCCCGATGGTTGGATGTTTATCCTTGTACTCAGTCAACCCAAGTTTGACTCCCATCAAGGCCACTTTGTAATGGTTTGTTTATTTATTATTAGGATTCTAATCCCACATAGCTCATGTGGTTGGTGAGTTGGATCTATATATAGACTTGGATTATCATTGTAACTCATGGTTTTGGCCATGTGAATCCTTTTACATTTAGTTGTTCGATGAATCAAGCTCACCTCTCAACTTGACAGGCTAAGTGATCAGTTTTGTATGTGCCTTGGTCGTGGCGAGTATTGTGATGGGCTAGTGAGTATTTGGATCCAGTGAGCTAGCGAGTTGTTGGATGTTGGATGTAATGAGCTAGCCACCAAGTGACCTAAGCTAAGAAGCGAGTTGACCACTAAATTTTTTCTCAAACCAACCTTTGAGCTGGTTAGGTTGTTATGCAAAATTTGGAATATTAGTCCCACATGCATAGTGGGGATGATCTTCAAAATGGGTTTAATTGGAAAATTGTGAACAATATAATGTGAATTAAAGGCATAGTATGTTCCCCCTCTTAAAAAAGAGTGGACCTCACTAAATTTTGGGCCCCCAACTAGCATACTATGTGGGCCCCATATCGACTGTTGAGGATAGGAGGACTTAAACAATATTTTTGCATACATGTGTTTCCACTTGTCACTATCTTGTGTTACTATTTTCCACATCCTCAACATGACACCTCAACTATGTGCAACCTACACTTATAATTTTTTCCAGTTGGGAATACATTTCAACGAGTTGTATCTTTTTCATATGATGTCCACTTTTCCCCATTCAAAAGGCATTGGAAAAAATCTCATCAAGATATTCCATCCATAAATAGTTTCATAACTTGTATAGACCATTTGATAAATTTGGAGTGAGGATCATCTTGATCAAATTATGACATAATTTTCCTCAGTAGACTTGAAAATAGGCTCAAGTTTTATGGTTATCTAAGTGTGATGTCTTGTCTTCAAATTCATGTGATATCAATCATAGGATATGCATCCTTCAAATTTTGTAGTAAAATATCTAGATAAACATATTACAAAAACATGGGAAGGTCAATGCATGAAATATCTTGGTAAAAAGTGATGTTATGGAATTGATGTAATGTCATATTCAAGTTTTAGATGACCCCTATAATTTTAACAATAGTACCATCAAGTTGGAATACACCTTTTTCGATGGTGTTATACTCTAATAATAGGGTGTTTATAATTTGTTCAGACACGACAATACTACTAGTACCAAAATCAATCATGTAATTATGAACAATATTATTTTCAATAATAAATGATACATAAAATAGAGAGGTATTTGGTGCAAGACCTACATTAGGCACATTCAAAATTTGTAGAGATTAAATGGTAATAAATTCACCCCTTTTTGATAGTTTGGAAGAATACTAAATTATTTCAATACTTTTTGGAGAAGATCCATTTCACTTGAGATTCCTAAACTATCCCACATTGATACATTGGCATTTATTTTATTCATTTTCTCCATAATATCTAGTGGCAGTGGTGATGAATTTTGCAAGTGATAAGTAGTCCAATATCTCTTTGAGTTTTCAATTGTGGGCTAGAAACAAATGATTACAAATACTTAGTAAGGGATACATATTGTGTATCTTCGATTGCTTTAGTTGGAATGTCCCCTGAATTTGAGTATTCTCCCTTTTGTTTAGGGGTCATTTTGTAATTATATGTTTATGCCTCTGATCATAAGAGTCTCTTATTATATCATGTATTATAATTTGAATGCACTTGGTTTTCATGCAAATTACCTTGATTCTGATTTGTTTGCACAAAAATATCCCTCTTACCAATAGACTAGGCTTTCTTAAACCATTGTTGTAGGTGGTTGTTATGGTTTCATAGGTTGCCTTGCTTACACAAAACAATTTTAAACTAATTTATGCTTAGCCTAAGGTTACATTTTGGAAATATTTTGAGTTGCGAGGTGGTGCATAAGGATAACACCATATCATGTATTTAATTATATTATTTTGCATGATGACCATTGCTCTATTAGGATTGGTAGTAGTAGGATATGATTGTTGATGAAACCTACTAGGAGAAATTTGTCTTTGATGTTGAGCTCTATTTTATTGATAAGTAGGAATGTAGGGTTTAATATGGTCTAGGAGAAACTTGGGGTTGTTACCTTTTCATGACACTCATGTCACTAGCCATATTTCTTAGGAGAGTTTTAACTTCATACAATTAATTTACAATGGCACTAGGTATGGTTGTTAGTGGTTGAACATCAAGGGGTTAGATCTGAGTTTTAGTAGAGGGTGTTAGCTCAAGAAATAGAGGAATAGGGGGTCTTGGGTATAACGTTCCTTCTTATATCAGATAGTTTTAAGCTAAAATTACAATGTCATAAACATCAAGAAGGGTCTATCCCACCCATGAATTGTCTCATGATTGTTGTGTCTGAATTTAAAGATATTAGGAAGTATTGGAAAATATAATGAGATGATGGTCTTACCAAGAGTGATTATTTTCTAATTCCTTTGAAATGTGAATTTGAAACTATAAAAGTCCTATATTGGTGCTCTCTTTATGATATTTAGTTGCTCCATTTGTGACAAGTGGTCACTCTTGTCATGATATTTCCTTTCTAATTCTCCCAAAATTGATCCTAGGAATGTATGGAGTGTAATGGGAGATTTCTATACCAAGAAAGAGCCTTACCTGTGAGGAATGAGGCCAATAATATCATATCAACATCAACTTAGATCATATGGTGGATTAAGCATAGTCATACTACTTCCTTGATATGATCAATGGGGTTGCCTGATTTTTATCAATAAAGCATGGAAGGAGTTTAAGGGATGTAGTTGAGATATCATTCCATATATTTAAGTCAAGAGGACTACTAGTATTAAAGGTAAGAAAATAATAATTCCCTTTATGAGCCATGAATTTATGGTGTTGGATATTTATCTGAAGTATCTGGGTAGAAATGTCAATGGAGGAGTGGATTGAGCTCTTTGATGATGGTCAAACTTCTCATATATTTGCATGGATATGCTTCTAAGTATATTCTTTGGTAATAGATAAAATATTTCAATAGGTTGTCCTTTAGAAATAATTCTTCTCATATGCTTGTAAGGTGACTAAAATTTACAAACTGGATCATAATGGAGTCGTTACGTGCTTAAAATAGAGGTTCAATAACCAAATTAGGTAAGAGAAAACCTATTATTATTTGTAAATTAGATAAACATGCATCCTTTATTATAAAAATACTACACATATTTAAAAAGAACACACATATTTCCCTCCGAGTATACCAAAAACTATTGGATGACTAAGAGTGTACACACATGGAGCCCCAATTAGAAGTTTGGTGTCTCATATGAAATAATGGGAATGCATCCAATGTGTTGGAATTTAGTTCCTTGAGGTGATATCTAGAGAAAGCTATCTATTTTCTTGACAACTATAAGCTAGCACTAATATATATAAATCTACCAATGGGTAAGTGAATGAAATTGAGGGGCCAAAAGGGGGTCTTAAGTGGATGATTTTTTCTGAAAAAATAAGAAACTTCAACTTGTATGAGTTATTTGAGATAGTTACACTCAAAATTTGAAGATTATATAAAAACATGAATTGTGTTATTTCGAGTCTACTTTCTAAAATACTATTTTTTATTGAAAAAACATATTAGATAGTCCGTCATGCCTCCCATTTTTTAGCACTGTTTAATATTTTTGGAAAGATAGATAGAAGCATCTAGTTTGGGATAGATTTTTTTTTTTTTTAGTGAGTATTTATTTTTTTATGATTTTCCTAGTACAATTTTTTTTAAATTTAATATTAATGGATAGATGACTGTGCCCCCTAACTACCTCAAAAAATATCAAAAATATGATTTTTTCTAATATGTATAGAATTAGTCCTAGTTTGGAAATGGATAATTTTAATTCAATTTGGAGGAGTGAAACAAAAGATACACAATGAAAATAGACGTGTATAAATACAAAAAATAGAACTATAAAAGAAACAATTTGAAAATAATAAATATGGAAACCTTAGACAAGTCAAAAAATTTGAAAAATCATATATCTTGATAGAGGAAAGTGTCATTGACCTTGTAGTCAAATTTTGAAGAAATTTTTTGATCATTTTTGTGGTATTTATTATGGTGAAGACTATTTTTTACATTTTCTGTAAAAACAAATATGTTGTTTTTTGTAATTAAATAGGCACATATCGTAGGCTTATGGTTCCAAACTAGTTCCAAGCCATGGGGTCTTTCCTTGGGACGATAAAATAATACAATGCGTACGTGTTATATTTTTACTATACTTTTCCCTCTCGAATGTCATTTTATGTTGCTTTAACGGGATTTTTTCCCCACTCTATCTACTCTACAATTCTATGTACCTGTTAGATGTCCAACTTGTACTCATATCTTAGATCTAGAAGAACCGAGTCATTTGAGACAACAATGGAACCTTCTCTAAGTTGTGGGGCCTTGCGTGCTTAAGAGTGATCTCCAGAGAAGGACGGTTCCTCTACCTATTTCTACTACTATTGCTACTCCTAACATTGGAAGGGAAAACTAAGCTAAAAATTCCAAGGGACTAGGGATAGAAGGATAACATAATGAAAACTAAACTAAGTGAGGTGATAACACCAAACAAATACGGATGAACACTACATGTTCTGAGTGAAAATGAAAGAGAAAGCATGAGGAAAGGCTAGGCACGAGTAGCACGAACCAAAAAACACTCATACCATCAATTTCATGAAACACAACTAGAATATGGTAATACAAGGAATTTAAAGTGACACAACAAACACATAATGCAAGAGGGAGGAAAGAAAGAAAAATATGAACCCGCTAAGGAAGAGGATAGCCACAAAATGATGCTTCTATTACTTCCAAGGATGCACAGTCTATTACAATGGCACAAGAGGCTAAAATCCACATGCACTAGCTAGATCTAGAGGTCTGCAACTCAAAATACAAAGATATGGAGTCCTTAGAAAATAATAGAGGAAAGCAAATGTCCAACCCTTTACAAAGAGCCAAGATCTTACATTTATAGATGAATTGATGAGAGAAAAAGAGGAGAAGGAGTGAAATCCAATTTGAAAACCCAACCATCAGCCATTAATGCCTATAAATTTACCTACAATCTGTTAATTCGGTTCTCCATGTCTGTTTGGCGTGTTGGAGAAGGGAGGAAGGAAGATTGGATTAAATCTGGGTGGTTTAAGAAATTGGATCACATATTTATGGCGTGAAAGATGTTTTCCAGCTCCTCACCTACCAAATCCCTCTGAATTTTGAATTTAAATGGCTTAGCATGTATCCACGTAAGCAAATTTCCAAAAGGTCTAGGAGCACAAGGATCTGAGAACTGAAATAAAATTTTTGATTGTCAAAAGATCCACAGTGTAAAAATGGGAGCACAAGACACGTGGCATGCATTGATTGGCTAAAGAAATGGCCAATTGTTGATTTGTTTTTTCATTTCTGCCACGTGTCACCCCACTAATTTTTTTAAAGGATTTGGCACCCTGTTGGCGTGCTTTTATTTTTTTTGTGTGATACACTCAAGGTCTGACATATTTCCATGTGGTACAGAGAACACAGAAGAAGGTGTAAAGGCAGTTACATAGAAAATGAGGCACGAGAGGAAAATAGAGTAAGGGTGTACACAAAGGTAGCGCATGTGGGAGGAATAGGAGAAATACCCAAGGAAGCAATCATGGTGAATGTATAACTATTACAAAGTAATGTGCAGGTGCACAAGAGGGCTAGGGACTTAGCTAATTTGGGAAGTAATTCAAGGCATGTGTGGAGGATGCAAAAACTTCTTGGAAGAAGGTGGGTGCGCAGAAGGTGTGTGCAAGGGGAAAATGGAACAAAGAGGAAAAGGAAAATGGAAGGAAGATAAGTGTAGAAGTAGAGTGGTGTAAGGTGCATGAGTAAATGTAGCCAAGGAGATAATTAAAGTGTGCGCAACCCTACAATGTAGTACCTCATATCCAGACTATGAATGTAATTTGTCCCTGATTTTGGTCACCCATCACGCTCTATTCTCACTGATCTCTTCTCCCATGATAAAATATTGAACACTTACATGCAAAACTAACATGTTGATGTGGTTTTTAGAGAGCATGATTTTGAAAAAAATTAGTATGCACGTGATGGCATAGACCTTTTTTTCCATGTGACTGTATCTCAATTCATAATCCTTCATTGTCTAATTGAAAAAATCCACTGGTTGTTCTATTCCTTGCTCATTTTCTTGTGTCAGGACAACAGGCCACACTTGCATCAACACCATAAGCATAAAGGATGAGAATCCTTTGAGTAATCTAGGTTGATGAGCATTGGCACACAAGAAATATCTTGCTTTATATTGTTGAAGATTTCCTTTCCTTATGTTTTCCACCTGAAATATATGTCTTTCTTGAGCATGAGGGTGGTCGGCCTTACCAGTCCTTCAAAGTTAGGGATGAATCTCTTAACAAAGTTGATTTTTCCAAGAAAGGATTGTAAGGCTTTCTTGTGCACTGGTAGGGAAAGAGCTAAGATGGCTGAAACATGCTCATGATTGATTGTGATGCCATCCTATGAAACTACATGGCCCAAATGCTTTCCTTGTGCCATAACAAAATTGTACTTCTTGGGGTTAAGAGACTCCCCAAACTTTGTTTATCTCTCAAAGAATTTCTCCATGTGTTTCATTTGATCTATGCTCAGATTTGAGAAGATAGTGATTTCATCAAGGTAAACCAAGATAAAATCGTTGATATATCCTTTCAAGGCATATCCATAGCGCACTGAAATGTTGTACCTACATTTGAAAAACTGAAAGGCATCTTCTTATATGTGTATGTTCGCCACTTGGTTGTAAACGTTGTTTTGAATTGATCCTCTTCCTTGACTAGGATCTGATTTAAAGCTGAAACATTCATCCAGCATAGAGAATATTTGTGCTTCGGCCATAGTTTGTAGAATATGCTCCATAGAAGGAAAAGGATAATGATCCTTTAGAGATGCCTTTGTTCAAATCTTTGAAATCAACACAAAGTTTTATTTCACCATTATTCTTTCACACTGGAACTATATTCGTGACCCAAGTAGAGTACTTGATCAGAAATGTTATCTTCACCTAAATGAGTTTGGATAACTCCTTCCTCGCGAGGGGTTCTATCTTTGGATTGATTGGTCATTGCTTTTGTCTGACAGGCATAATACTAGGATCAAGGTCAATAGAGTGTTGAGCAACACTTAGATCAAAACCTTTGAGGTATTCATATTCCCATGAGAATTATATCACTGTATTTTTGACAGAGAGATATGAAGGCATGATTTTCATCATGCGTACAAGCTTTACTGAGCAACAACTCCCTTTCGTGTGTAATAGTGAATGGATTACAATATTATTTTGCTACACATATATACTTTTCTTCACCCTTAAACTCATCATCAGGGCTAAATATTTTCTCTAAGGTGACCAGCCCTTTAGGAAACTTATTTTTCTTTAGTTGTATTACTTGGTCACCATAGCTGTCATGCACATTAGCTTACATGCTAAATGAGAACTCACCTTCATTCTGGATGAACTGGATGATCTATGTGTTGCTTTCAAACACTTTCCAGTTTGCGTTGTTGTCTGGAATGGATGGCCTAGTAACCATTTTAATGTGTTGTGTGTTTCCTTTGACAAGGTCCTCAGCGGGGGACAATTACGAACCAATCGCGGTCATTTGATCAACTTCCTTGTTCAATTTACGTGGCACCACCTATAAGTTAAGACCATCAAAGCTCTCAAACAGATCCCAGACTCTATGTTTATAAGCTTTGAGAAGCTTATTCTTTACATCGCACTTGGTGACTACGTGGATAACCAGTTCTGTGTCCTCAAAGATCTGCAACACTTTGATATTTTTTTTTTTAGTAATCAGGATAAACCACACACTAGTGCTTCATACGCTTCCACATTGTTGGAGCATGCAAACTGCAACATGTGCACAAAGAAAAACTTCTCATCCTTAGGATAAATGAGAACAACTCCTACGCCCACACCATTTCTACTTCTAGATCCATCGAAGTATAACTTTCATAGACCAGGTTTCTCTTCACTTTGGTTAAGTGCACGTGACAACACATATTCTTCTTTAAGGATGTAGTAGTAACCAAGCCTAGTTTCATAAGCTTCCAGCTCCTCAGCATATGGATCAAATCTATGGTATCTCTCTACCCACTCATCCAAAAATAAGTTTGGGATAAGATGCGCGAGAGGTTGCTCTTCTAAAACTAAAACTTGTTCTTCTTGGATTAAACAGTTGGATTGGAGAGGGGATGGGATACATGACTCTACATGGTAGGAAATTATTAGCTCATCGTTTATGGTAAATTGGGTGTCATACCTTATCTTGAGTAACATATGGGACCAATCAAAAGAAAAGTAACCACCCACTTTAGCAGTAAATTATCTTGACAGGCAAAGTGAAAAAAAGGGGGGGAAATCAATGATTGACACATCTTGAGTTATTGTGAGGCTTAGACATGCATGGAGGGTTAACCCAAGATCCTTGATTATTCCTAGAGTAGTGACATTTGAATCATTAAGTTGCATGATTCCTTTTTTCAAGGGGCTATACTTAAAACCTAAGACATCAGCAATTTTCTTATGCATGACAGAAGTATTAGCACTAGAGTCAATCATACAGTTATGGACAAGATGTTTTCCTATGATTATGAACATATAGAAGGGTGGGGTTTTGAAAAAAATTCCTACTTTCTTCTCCTCTTCTTGGTAGATGTTGACAGAAGCATGCGGCTTCTGAAAGATTGGGTCAGTGTGCAGAAGTTGAGCCAAAGATTCATGCAACAAGTAATGGTGAGATGGAATGTTTACAGGGCATCCAACATTGTGACATTTATGTTAGTATTCTTCTTCTAGTCCACAATTCCAAATGGGAGGCCAAGATACTTGTGCATTTAAGGCACATCATCATCCTTCTTCTTTTGTTCAGGTGCAGAGGCATGAGCCTTATTTCACGCAAAGAATTGACCTATCAAAGGAGGGGAACGTGCCACTTTAGGATGAGCTTTTTGTGCAGAGCCTCTCATGTAATAAATTGATAATTTTTACTATTGGATGCCTTAGTTGCTTCCTTTTTTCTTTTGAGGATATACCTATGTTTCTGGAATGGAAACTTTTACACCATATTTGAGCATCCTCTTTTTGTATCTTGTGTTGTCTAGCAACTTGTGATGCGCGGTCTATTTTACATGATTTATAACTTGATTGATTTTTCAAAACTCCTCAATGCCAAAGAAAATCAAGTTACCTTTAGGAGGATCTTCTAGATTTTCTTGGTTTTCAGGTTGATTTGCATTGATGGAATGTTCATAATTAGAAGCATTCTGGATCATATAAGCCTACGCGCACACAACATTGGCATAGTGATACTGACTATGAGGCATGTTACAAGGGAAAAACCACTATGAACTATTGTGCCATGTTATTTTGAACTGGAAAAATTTCTTGGCTTGTGTTGGGTGTTGGAATAGGTTGTGACAGGAGGGATAACTTACAAGGGAAAGTGTGCATTAGCATGCCATTTGTTATTTTTTTAGTTCTTCCCATATCTTTGATTCCCATACTGATTCCACCATGGCTTGACTATTTTGGTTTTGCACCTAATTAGAACTACTTTCGTGAAGGCTTGCATGCATGCTTGTTTCTACTAAGGAGATGACCTTATTTGATAAGTTTCTAATCAGAGTCCTTCAATATCTTCATATTCTTTCTGCTATGCTAGAAGAATAGGATGTAGATGCAACTGGTTGTGCATGCTCTGCATTGGAACAGGGGAAATAGAAGGTTGGGGCATTGAGAGACATTTCTAGGAAATAAAGGCATGAGAGGTCTAGGAGTCAACTTACCCACTTGGATGAGGCTATTCTCTAGCCCTTATGGAAATGTTATAGGTAGCTGGTAAAGTTCTACCTCCCATGGATTGAACAATAATTGAAATGTCACTATTTAAAGCCCTTAGATAATACAAGAAAGCATGTTAGGATGGTAGGTCTTACCACTTGAGGAATTATGTCCCAAGCCTTTTGGAATCTAATGTTAAAATCAGTCATTTGCTCATTAGGTGCACGTGCTTTAGTTGTAGTAAATTGTCTCCACCAGTGATAGATGATCTGACTTTGTCTTCAAAGTAGTTACATAGAGCTATTCTGAGCTCATCCCATGTAGCAATAGATGTAGGTCTTAGGCCTCACGATACCATTGAATCGAACTTTACCTTTAAATGAGGCCATGTAAGCAACCTAATTGCCATTACATCATCATGCATGATTAAGTAAACCGAGCACACATTGGCCACATCTTGAATGTGTTCAACAGGGGTAACTTTATTTTATCCTATAAAGTATGGAATGCTCTTGAGTGCGGTTGCTTCTGAATTATCATGTTATGCATTAAGATCAAGCGGGATTCCACCAATGAAGTTGGAAAATTTCCTCAGAGGAGGAGGAGGTTGAAGCACCATGGTAGGGCCTGCATTTGTCTGTATGCTATGAGGAGGAGTGATACATGTGCTTGGCATGCTAAGAGATGGGGATGCATGCAAAAGGATCTCTACTACATGTACACTTCTTGGATAAAATCTATGGAGATAATTGAAAGGATCCTTCATTTGCCAACACTTTGTCTTGTCTACACTCTTCTCATAAAAGGCACTCTAGCTATTAAAATAGTAGATCTAAGTGTTGGGACTCATCTAGATGTGTTTGAAATGAGTCTCCAAAGGATGGAAATTTCAATAAGTCACACACCAAAACTTATCAATGCTATGAAATCTAATATTTCAATGTACTCATCTCACTGGGTGTGCCAAAAAATGTTGGTTTTAAAACTTGCACCCGTATCTTAGTATCTTGGAAGAATCGAGTCGTTTAAGACAACAATGGAACTATCTCTAAGTTATGGGACCTTGTGTGTTTAAGATGGAATCTCCAGAGGAGGCCAATTCCTCTACCTATTTCTACTGCTACTGCTACTCCTAATGATGGAAAGGAAAACTAAGATAGTAATGTCAATGGACCAAGGATAGAAGGATACCATGGAATGAAAAATAAACTAAGGGAGGTGATAACACTAGAAAAAGAGGGGTGAAAACTACTTATTCTAAGTGAAAATGAAAGAGAAATCATGAGGACAATGGCTAGGCATGCATAACACAAACCAGCAAGAACTCTACATCACTCGATTTCATGGAACACAACTAGAAAATGGTGATGCAAGGAATTTAAAGTGATACAGTAAACACACAATGTAAGAGAGAAGGCAAGAAAGAAGAATATAACACATGCTAAGGTAGAGAATAACCATAAAATGATGATTTTATTACTTCTAAGGATGCACAGTTTGTTACATAATGGCACAAGCGATAGATATTCACATGCATGAGCTAGATCTAGAGGTTTGTGACTCAAAATACAAAGATATGGAGCCCTTAGAAAATGCTAGAGGAGAAAAAAATTTCCAACCCCTTACAATGAGTCAAGATCTTACATTTATAGATGAAAAGATGATAGAATAAGAAGAGAAGGAGGGAAATCCAATTTGAAAACTCAACCAACAACTGATTAATGCCTACAAATCTGCATGTACAATCTGTCAAGTGTGGTTCTCTATGTCTTTTTGGTGTGTTGGAGAATGGAGGAAGGCATATTGGATCAAATCTTGGTGGTTTAAGCAATTGGATCACCCATTAATGGCGTGAAAGAAATTTTCTAGCTCCTCCCCTACTAAATTTTTTTGAATTTTGAATTTAAATGGCCTAGCATGTAGCCCACATTACTAGATTTTTGCCAAAAGGTCTAGGCATGCAAGGTTCTGAGCATTGGACACAAAATTTATGATTATTAGAAGATCTGTAGTACAAACTAAAAACACAAGACACATGGTTTGCGTTGATTAACTAGAAGATAATGGCCAAGTGTTGCATCTTGTTTTATTGTTTCATTCCTTTCATGTATCACCTATTGGCTCATTGCAAGGATTTGACACCCTATTAGCACACTTTTATTTGTTGCATGTGATAGCACACTCAAAGTCTGATACACATTTTCACGTGGCACAGAAGAGTGCAAAGAAGAAGGTGCAAAGGTAGATGTCACATGGAAGGATGAGGTGTGGGAAGAAAACAGGGGAAGGGCATGTGCGCAAAGGTAGCACGTGTGTAAGAAGAGATGAGATAAATACCTAAGGAAGAAAATTATTGTGATAGGTGTAAATTACTATAAAATAATGTATGCGACGTGCAAGAAGAAAGGGGCACGTGGATGTTAGGGACTTAGCTGATTTGGAAAGCAAGTCTAAGGCACGTGTGCAAGATGACATAAACTTATAGGAAGGAGGTGAGTGTGCATATAAGGTTCGTGGGCAAGGGGAGAGTGGAACAAAGAGGAAAAGGAAAATGGAAGGGAGAGAAGTGTAGAAGCATAGCGTATAAGGCACACAAGGAACTACAGCCAAGGAGATGTGCTAATGAGACAATTGAAGTGGGCACAGTACCCTACAATGATAGATCCTCAGAGCCATAATATGAAATGTAAGTTGTCCAAATAACTAGGGGAATTATTTGGATAACAATACCTTCCTGCGTAAAATTTTAGTAGTTGAAGTTGTCCCCACCCCCACTATCTATATTTTACTATTCATGGGAGATAAAAAAATGACATAAGGACATAAAAAGGGTGAATAACAAGACATCAAAGTAATTAGAAATGATTAGAGTAACGAAGACCCTACAGCTGATAACATATAATATTGATGGTAAAAATGTGGTAATTATTGAAAATATACATAAAACATACCATATTGTAGGTGTCAACAAATGCACCAAAGATAGTAATGCTACATGGCGTGCACTTACTAATTGTATATTAAGTGATAAAACAATGAAAAAACAATTGATTAGAAAAATAAGTAGATCTTTGAAGGTAAAAAGGAAAACTCTAATGAAAGCAATAGGGAGACAAAAAAGCCTCAATTCAACCAGTAACACTGACTACTGGGCATTCTCTAGTAGATTCCCACATAAAGACAAGGATACATCTGATATTCTAAAATAATTACTTGTAAATTTTTGGAATGAGAAAATAAGGGTTTCACCAAATAGAAGAGATACAGTAAAAAAGAATAGGTTCTCATAATCATGAAGCACATGTAAAATATTTCTTTCATATCACTCAAACACAGTTGTTCTCTAGTTTTAAGAACATAAAATCCAAAAATTGACTTTAGCTAAAGATTTTTTGAAATGAACAAACTCTTTTACATGAAAATCAGTCACTCAGTACCACTTGTTGTAGGAATCATGTTGACTTTTTAAAGCATTATGATGTTTTTCATCAAGTACATTATGTTATTCATATTTATATCATGTTGCATGAGTGTGGATTAACTATCCCACCAAAATCCACAAGGGAATTTATTCCTACTATATTTTGTGAAAGATCAAATAGACATTTTTTATAACAAATCATATTTGGATGGAATGTGCAATGGATGTGGTGGCTTTTAGAAATTGAAAATTTGTATCCATGAGGGGAGTACACATGTAATAGGAAAATAATTAGTTGGTATTAACAAATATAAATATGTGGTATATCAATTAAAAGATAAAAAATAATCTAAGAGGTATGAGCTTGTTATAGAACAATTACATGTATCAGAATATATGGTCAAATTCAGAGAGGAAATTGTTTATGAGTATGCAAGGCACATACATATATCTTGATGGTTGGATGAAAAATTCAAGTTAAGTAAGGATACATTACCACTTAGTACTTGTATCAGTACTTGAATTTGAAAATAATTACTCATTGAAGCCATAAATGGAGGTTTAGTCACAATACTATAACTCAATCCAAGTTTCTATTTTCGTGCATATATCATTCATGTACTCTCCATAAAGAATTGAGAAATATTTGAAAATATCAAGAGAACATCATTTCTAAATCAATGATGATCGAACACATTCTACAAAATATGTGCAAGGGTGTTTCTAGTTGTTTTATGTGAAGTTGGATAAGAGGAACATTATTTTCAGTCAACATTATATTTGGTCAGATAATTGCACATCATAATTTAAGAATGAATTGATGTTTTATTGGCTAAGAAGGATGTACATGACAGCATGTGTACAACATATCTATAGTTTTACTAGGGTAGTACATGGGAAAGGAGAGAATGATGGTGTAGGATAATGTATGAAAATATCCCTTACAAAGAGAAGAATTAAAGTTCAAAAATGGTTCTAAATTTATGGGTAAAGAAAGCGTTGTTGATTGGTGTAACAAGAACATGGGCCATTAATCTCAATAGAGCTCAATAGTTCATAGATTTTTTTGGTTGATAGAGGAACATAATTTAACAATCTATGAAATTTTTATGACAGGTACAGGGTCAATTGATATACACTCATTCCATAGTTCAAATGTAAGTTCTTATACTATTCATACTAGGTGCATGGCATGTTTTTGTATAGCATGAATTGATTTTGTGTAGAATGAATGTGAGTCACATGAGTGGGTGGATGAATAGACTTGTAAACCTCTAATTCCACTTGGCACATATCGAGTTCCACAAGCATTAAACATTTTTTCTTCAGATCATATGACAACATCACCTGACTTTGACCAATTCTTCAATCTAGTGCAACAAGGTACATACATGCCTTTTTATAAATTGATACATTATTAAATGATAATCTCTTAATGCATTTTAAATTAAACATGAGTTTTACTTTGTGACGTAGGGAAATGTTTTACAGTTACTACGATAGAATTCAATGTTCAGATGGAACATACTACTTCTTGTCTTATTGTGTAAAGAGAAAACATAAATTGATTTCTCCGGTCATTGATTGTGAAAACCTTGAGTATCCCACTAGGTTAATGGTAGTCACTAAGAATTTGCTTCACCGATATCCAATCAAAAAAAAAATTGGTTTTTTTAATTCTATGAAATACATAGGAAGATACTTCATTATTCACATTTAGTTCTTGCAAAAAATATTCAATTTATCAAATATAGAGGTAGGCTAGCAAACAACAATCTGTGGGAGGTTAGTGACTCAGATCTTGAAGAAATTTTAGCTGCTATCAAGAGTAGAGTTGATCCTTATGGTTCATTTGATAGAATTACCAAGGTATGTTCACTAAAGACAAGATATATACAGCTACTTGAATATAATTTTAATAAATTTTAATGATTTTGTTTAAATTTTGTAGGTTTTAAAATTCAATTTAATTGCTTACAAACATGTTTATGTAGGTTATTGGTGCCAAAATAGCTCCCACCTTCATGTGGTTGGCACTATTAGTAAAGAATTCTTTATTCTCCAAGCTAAGAGAAGCTAAAATAATTTAAATTCCCAATTGGCCATGCATATTTTGGTTATGACAACTTGTTTACTTGAAAAATGGTGACAATTTCATGTGTGTGTCAAGTTGGCTTAAAAGACGGCATCTACGTTACAACATAAATCTTAGAAACAAATGATAAGCGAAAATTCTCTTATGAGCACCTATATTGTATGAAAAATCAATTCTTAACATGTTTCCTACAAACCAAAAATAATAACTCACCGACATGTACTAGGATACCATCACCTATTAGCATAACCCGTTTGCTGCCACAAGCTTCTATTTACAAAATATTACATTTGGAAGCCTTACATTGACTCAAACTAAAGTTTTTGACACCTTTACATTCATTGGGATGACAAGAAAATTAAATTAACCTAGGGAAAACTATAACATGATATCATAGAGGGTCTCAACATGGAGGTGTAGGTCCAGACAAGACTTTTCAAGGTGCCACGGAGACTGAGAAAGTACCCATCAAATTTATAACCTATCTTACTCTCAAGGCTCTTAAGGGACTACACCCGGTCAATATAGCTAGGAAGGACCAGG
>CM034149.1:656001187-656193478 GCA_019776745.2 Taxus chinensis | reverse complement strand
GAAACTAATGTGACATGGATTTTTTACTTTATAGAGTCACCTTCAAAATATGATTTTTACTTCGATATCTGATTTTTTTTAATATGTATTTTTTTGTATTTTCCATAGATCTTTATGGGTGCACAAGGGCAGATCTCTCCCCAGTGGAGTCACCAAAATTTTTTGGTGAAATAATTTGTTGTGTTACAAATTATTTAGTTTTAACCAACGGTTATGAGCTAAGCCCCTCCTTATGTATGGGGAAGCTCCCATTATTGAATGTGAATTAATATAAAGTTGTGGGTGGCCGTTCAGTTGGGATCACACAGAAATACTCCACTAAACTTATGGCAAATGTTTGTACTATGTACAAGAGGGGAATTCGTAGCAAATAGAGGTAAAGGGGAGTTGGGGAAATAAAGAGAGAGAGGGGTTACTATTTTGAGTAGGCTTATAGAGTTCACATATAATAACTAGAGTAGGTCCACATTCAATTAGAAGAACACAACAATGCTAACAATGATAAGACCAAAAAATCATAGACAAAAAATTCCATTGACTCATTTATCAAATGTGTAGACACCTTTCTTGGTTTTACAATATTATCATGCATAAAAAGTTGGAAAGAAAGAGTAGAGGAACATAACACAAGAAATATAATAATTGCAGCTCTTATTTCCTTATGTAGAAGTGGTAATCTCAACAACATACATTCAGTCAACAATTGCCAACTCTTTGGAATGGAGAATCCATTCCAATTTATATCATTACAAGCATGTCTCTTCATCTACCTCCCACGTGATATTTCACCAATCCCCATCACTTGTAACCTCTCACATTCCTAGTAAGTGAGTCTTTTTCTTATTGTTAAAAAAGTACTCTTACAATATTTAATTGGGGGTCACTTAAGTGGATAGGATGAAATAACAAAAAGTACATTCTTACTTGAAAATTAGAATAAGGATAGAAAAGAAGGGGGGAGAATGGGGGGGGGGGGGGGGGGGGGGTTAACTGATTTGATGAAGTTGAATCCATTGTTGATGAAGAACTATCCATTCACGATCCCTGAGGAAGAGTTCCTAGAATGAGCTCATCCTTTGAATTCTCTATTGAACCGAGTTACAGCAGGTGCCACCTTTTCTTCCTCTAGAATATAGATGTAGCTCAACATTTTGATCCATGTCTTAGGAACCTCATTAATATATTTTCACTGATTAAACTATTCCATGTGATCTCTTGTAATTTTGGAAATAGAGCTTCTAATGTTGGCGATGGACTCTAGGGTATCCTCGTTGAAGGAGAGAGGATCACTTGTCTCCTTTTTTATTATATCTTGGAAAGAACATATGAGTTCCTCTGATGATGAATTATTAGTGAGTGGAAGAGATCCAAGTATCTGAACAAAGTTAGTGACATCATCAAAAATCCTAAAGGTATGTTGTTCACAAGACTTAATTTTAGAGATGTAATCTTTTATCATACCATATCTAGCATCCATGGTACATATCCATACTGGGGACAAGATATCAATAGCTAATGTGAAAGTTTTTTTACTCACAAGGTTGTGAGATTAGAGGTAACTCATTTTAGACACAAGTGGGAATACCTCATCCAAGTGGATCTTATCTTTTTCAATCACCTCTCTTGTTTTGTTTACTTTCGCGATAGTGGCAAGACCATACTTGAGCATAGAGAGAACCTCTTGAAGGAATGCCTTTCCTTTCTCAATGTTTTTGTCAATCCATCTCTCATTACCCTTCTCTTACATCATATGACCTTTCACCTTCTTGATCACCTCAGGTTCAAAGCTATTGATTGGAAAAATTTATTCCATAGGAAGATGAGGTATTGCATTGGTCTCTAAGAAAGGTTGAATGTAGGAATTGAGAGTTCTCACGTGCTCCTCCAATTGTTCAATTATTCGTTTGTACTCTTGATTTTAAGTGATCATCTGGAAAGCATATGAACATCAACCTCATGTGTATCTTAACCCAAAGAGATGTAGGTCATCTCATAATCTACTTGATTCATCTCTTCTATTGATTTCACACTTTTAGGCCTACAAATTTCTACATAGTGGTCACTAGAAGTTCCACTAAAGAGATGAGAAGCTACCACATCCCCCCTTGCTTCCACTCACATCCAAGATTCCCCATCGGTGAACTTTTGTGTCCCAATTTTCCCCAATATCTAGGGGATAATATGGATAAGAAAATTCATCCAATCCCAAGCACCAGCTCTTGATCACTCATCTGACCTCTCCCTACTGCATGAGGTGTTTTCCCAGCTCCCATTTTACTCACCCTCACTCTCGTGTTGGAACTTATCCTCATCTGGATCTAAGGAATAATTTCTTTCCCATGTTATCCATTTTTCATTTTTCACATTGAAAACTCGATATAAACCTCACTCAAGATCTCATTTATCCTAGGTTTGAACCATGGTTAAGAGGGTAAAGTAAAAGTGAAAGTAAATGAAGAATAACTCATTTTTGAACCATTTCTTCAACATAGTTTTTTATTCCTCCATTTTTTCTATTGTCATACCTTCCAACATCCATTAATGGTTTCCATGCCATAGTAGAAAAAGGACAGCGAGATCCTTTTTCATTTCCCAAAGAGCTCGCCGATGAAATCATCCAAAAATTGGAGTAAAGGATCATCAAGAATTATTTACGCAAGCCACTTTTTGCAACATGAAGGATCTTATTTTTATAGATATTGAGTACTATTCTTATTTTCAGAATTATTCTCTTATAAAATAATGTTTCACTTTCCCAAAGATTCGGCAAGTGAAAAGATTTGAAATTTGGAGATAAGGATCCTAAAAAAATCTAGTTTTGTCTGAGACATTTCTTACACAGTGTGGTTGCTGATTTTTTAAGATATGGTGGACTGATTTTTTCTTGGTATTCTACCCACTCCAATGAAAAAATCATTTTCTCATTCACCCAAAGGAATAAATGATCTAAAATTTGGAGCAGAGAATCCTAGGATAAAACCCATAATTTCAAGATTGTTTTCGTTGCAATCCGACACCTGCAGTACAATTACTAAAAATATCATGTGTTCATAGTAATTCATGTCTAAAAATATCAATTATTCAAATGAGGTGAATTCTTGTCATCTTCGCTCCTCTAGACAGGAAAGAAACATCAAGAAGTGAAAACAGTGTAAAATTCTTATAAAAATAACACCTTTTGGCCCTACTTGCTAAAAGTAGAAAGTTTCTAATTTTGGCCCAAAAGTTGTGGAAGCTCCCATTTTTTCTTATATTATTACATTTTTCTATCATCACAAGTTCAATAATATGTTTCATGGATCAACCAAAAAAATTAGGCCTCCACAAGCTTTCAAAGAATCTCAAAGCATCATTTTAAGGTGGTTTCTACATGGCACAGTTTGAGGAAGAAATCTAGATGAGATAACTCATTCCAATTATGACAAAAGAGAACATCCTAAGCATGTTTTTATCATTAATGAGATATAATTTCCATTAATACTCTCCTCAAAGGTTAATTTCATCATATAATTTCGATTATGATGAGAAACATATCATAGTGAGTCACTGCAAGTGTGAAAGACGGTCACTTGGGCAGCAGGAGAAACCATAAACATCACGAGGTCATAAAATTATCTAAAAAATCAAGAGATTCATTAAATTTCAAGTCACCAAGAGGATGATCATCATGATCATGATGTGAGAATCTCATTGTGAGT
Source organism: Taxus chinensis (assembly GCA_019776745.2). NCBI lineage: Eukaryota > Viridiplantae > Streptophyta > Pinopsida > Cupressales > Taxaceae > Taxus > Taxus chinensis. The sequence goes on along the minus strand of CM034149.1, from coordinate 656,189,780 downwards.
GAGGATTAATGTGTTCATCTTAAGCAGTGCATTCCTCATGGAGTGTTTCTAAACACTTGATCTATACTTGATAATAAGCCCACATATTACAAGTCATATGAGGTGGATTTTATGGTGTATCAGTTAAATTTGGATGTCAAAACTTGTAACTCATCATTAATATCCATTCAGAGGTCAATCTTCCCATATGGAGAATGAAGTTTGTGAGGATAAAATTGAGCAATGGTGTTCAAATGTTATAGGCATGTTTTAATCAAGTGGAATATTGGTTGATGAAGTAAATTATGAAGTAAAATAGGTTCCATCATGCTAAAAAGATAACTAAGAGATTCATAGAGAAAGTTAAGGGTCATCTCTTTGAGGAGCATGTTTAAGTGAGCTAATTGAGCCATTAAGGCACTCGAGATCACCATGTGTGAAGAATCAAGAAACCATCTCATGATAAACATATGAGCAATAAGGTATGTAAGCATCCCAAATCTGATGTCATCCAGGAAGTGATCTAGAGTTGAGAATAGTAAATAGGTGATCTTCATGTGGGGAACCATGTATACAAGAATGAGAAATCATCCTCAACTCCATCTGATGTCATGATCATGCCTCAAGAAGGAAGAACATTTTCATCACCTCATTCCATTCCAATATGTGGTCACATGACAAGAATATCATTCAGGAAGAAATACTTTATGTAAAAAGAAAGGATCTATTTCAATGAAAGAGAGAAGCATCAAGAGATTCAAGCATCATAAAGTTGATTTTTGATTACTAGGGTCAATTGTGAAAACCTATGAAACAAGAAATTGATCCGCACTCTCACTGTGATATCAAGAAAGAACCATCATGAATGATGTTCACAATTATCTATGTCTCACATTGGATGTCTCAAAATAGTGTTCCTTAACACTCATTCAGTAGTATGGAGTGTTCATACATCTTGTAGAAGGAGGAAATTTTGATCATCATGCTTCAAATTAGCAAGTTCTCCATCAAACAAAGCATCATCTTCATCAGATTGATTAACACTTCTTTCTTTTTTCCTTCTTCTCTCTCCATGTTGTAATTTTCATTAAGAATGCATTTTTTGTTATTTCTTCGAATTCACTTAAGTGACCTAAAACATTAACATTGTAAGGGTCCCTTTTCACTAATAAGGTAAATACCCACCTCCTAGGAATATAAAATGTCACAAGTCATGGGGATAGGTGAAAAGTCATGTGGGGGGAGATGAAAGAACAATTTATAATTCTATAAATTAGGATGGATTTTCCATTCCAAGGGGTTAGAAATTTTTGATTGAATTTATGTTATTAATATTACCACTTCTACATCAAACAATAAAAGCTGCAATTCTTCTATTTCTTGTCTTATGTTCCTCTACTCTCTCTTTCCAAACTTGCCGACATGATAATATTGTAAAACCAAGAAAGGAGTGTACACCTTGTATAAATGTAGTTACTTTTATGTGCCCTTAGAACAACACTTTAATCCCGTGCGTGTCATCCTCTCACCCATCAAGCGCTGAGAGCTCACCCGAGGCATGCATGGGCACCGAGCCCCTCCTTTATGTGAGAATTGTGAGAAGATGATGACATTGATAACAGATTAAATGCATAAAAGTAAATGATCATGCATAAATTTTGAAGGCGTAGGATGCGTTATTATATCAATATACCCATTCAGTAAGAGAAACATCATACAGAGAGAAGATTTGAGTCATGACATAAAGAAGAGATACTAGGGTTTGCACCCATGAATAATATATCCAGAACATATAGTTATATTGATCATAGTTCCAGTATCCACATTACATTCAAAAGGGTCATAATAGACCAAATGTATCAAGACAAACATGACTCATGTATTAGAGACCCTAGTTATGCTTCCCATATTACATAAATTTTCACAGACCCATCCCTATAGATATGATATCATTCTTATAGCCCTCTAATGATAACCCCTGCCCTTAGAACCTCCTACTCTTTTCTGCAGGGCTTCTCCTTTCATCCTCTATGTGATGATCTTGAATCTTCCACTTATTGACCTCTCTCCATTTAGGTGTGTCTTCCTCTCTATAGAGCATCTCTATAAATAGGTTTAGTACCCACTTCCATGCCTTCCTCTAGGATCAGATTGAATGCCAAGTGTCCTTATGGTCCTCCAATGGAGCATGCTTCTTCTGATCTGATCTCTCCACTTTTTGCAATGATGTCTTTCAGGAATGTACTACACGTGGAATATTCTTTCCTTGACCACCAATTCACTAGGCTAGCACCTTATCCACTTAGCACACCTAGTGGAGTCACATTTTCCCTCAAGTGCTCCTTGGAGAGCTGAATATGGCTACGTCTTGATATCCTTTATTCTACCTTAAGCGCATGCCGTGGTTTCTACTAAACCCTGCTTAAAACCTTTTCCTACGCATTTTTCCCTGCATTCCCTTCTGCTTTACAGGACCCATGCGACCACATGCACCCTTTGGTACTTAGCCAATATTTTGAGGCCCAACATCACCTCACACTAAGCTTGTTCTTCATACTTAGAAACATCCTCTCTCTAAAGAATAAAGAATGGCGATACTTTGAATGTTTGGAATAGAGAATGAAGGAATGAAGAATGAGAAATGGAATAAATAAAGAATGGAGGAATGAAGAAGAATCTATTTATTGTTAAAGGGTGAGTGGGAAATCCTTCCTTATAATTGCCTCAATATTTTTCTAGGCATCCACTTCACCATGTGCCTGTTAACAGAGGTCACCTAGTAGGGCACTCACCTCATCAAAACTTAGTTCATCATCCTTAGCATTCGGCGTACTCACAATGTCTTCCAACTATTTGCCAAGGTCATCCAACGCATCCATCCTGCGGGTGATCTGGGGATATAATTTCTTAAGCCATTTTTTGATCGAGCCCCGTAAGGTCTCGATGGCTTCTAACTTCTTCTCTACTTCGGACAGGATCTTATCACACTCTGCCCTATTTCCCTTATTTTTCCCCTAAAACTACTTGAGATCTGCCTCATGTGTATTTACTAGAATGCTTGCTACTCTATCCCTATCAGCGCAATTTTCATAAGTTGCTTCAACTATCTACACGATGGCCTTTACAGTGGAAAGGAGATGAGTGTGTTGAGCGAATATCTCCACAACATTCTACTTTTCCTATTTCACCCGATGTGTCAGTTCCTCTTCCGCTGACTCTAATGTGAGTGGCTGCCTTTCCATTGTAAGGATGTGAGTCAAATCTTCCAGCATTGCAAGGTTGACTCATATTTTTGTTCAAATGGGTTCAGATCTGGATGCTTTAGGACAATGGAATTTGTAATCATCTCAATTTTCTTGTATTCCTTACGCACCTTTTCATTTTCCTCCCTCATCTCACGCCTTAACTGTGCACAGATCATCTCTTCCTACTTCAGATCCTTGTTTTCTTCAATGAGCTCCTCATTTTTGTTCTCTGATTCTCCTTCTAGGAATCTTACCATGTCATTCCTCCCAAATATTCTTTCCTCCACCTCAACCGACACCTTGTTGAGTGCATTACAAACCTGCTCATCAGACAACTGTTGAGCATTTACAAGTGGGTTTATTCCTTTGTTATCTTGTACCTTCATCAGCACCCCTTGGCTTACTTTGAACTCAAGCTCATCGACGTGGCACTCAAACACCCAAGATAACATTTTCCTAGTTTGGGGGTATGTGCCCTCTTCTTCAAACAAAGACCATGCAATGAGTTGGTCTACAAGCACAATACTCTAGAAACGCATGCGTAATACCTTATTTGGATCATTTATGTAGCTTGTCCCTTGCCCTTAGGCGGCTACCACACCTTTTCCTCCCGTGTGCGTTGCTTTTGGAAAGCTCACTGCTAGGATGGATCTCCACCCATGCTTCCATACTCCTTCCCTACGCTTTCCTCCTCTATTTCCTTGAGTATTTCATCAGCGCTTCACTCCACTTCCTTCTCCACTAACTTCTCTATTATGCCCGCTACTTCTCTTTCTGTGGCCTCTTCTATCTACTCCTTGGTGAGGTTAGGGGTCCTTTGATCCTTAGTATTTACTTCTTCACTCTCCCCTTTTCCTTGAGTGTGTTCCTCTTCTCCACCCTTTTCTTCACTTCTTTCTTCCTCCAAGTTGTGTAAATCGTACACGGGATGATCCTGAACTTCTTCATCCTCGCCATTGTATCTTTCACACCTACAGGCCTCCAAGCTCTTTGTCTCTTCTGAGTTTGCCTTCTCTAATATCTTCTACTTCTTAATTGGGGATTCTTCCTTTTCTTCCTCTCCAGCAAGTGATTTCTTCCTTGGTGACTCTTCTTACTTTGGCACCTCTTCTGTAGGATTCTTTTCCTTTTCCTTGATGGGATACTTCTTCCTATGCAAGTATGTGCTTTACTTTGCACCTGACTCTTATGCACCCATAAATTATGTTGCCTGCACACTTGGTGCTTTCTTCTTTGGCACCTCTTCCGTCTCCCTTTTCCTTAGCGTGACCTTCTTCCTACCAGTGGGATCCTCTAGGATGGAGACATCATTCTCCAAGTAAGCACCCTTTTCATCCTTAGGCCTAATGCGCAAGTATACTTACTGTGATTCTTCCACCAATTAGCAGCATCGTGGGTTTTGTCATGCGCACCTCATGGGAGACATACTTCTCCACATAAGCATGCTTCTTAGGGTATATGATCTTTCTCCGTAAGTCATGTTGGTCCTCGTCTACCTTTCTAAGGTCGAACCATAGTATTTCATCTTCCTTGAAGTGGTTGACCCCTACTTGGAAATATTGTGTAGTGAAAGAGAAGGGAAATTTACACCGTGGGTTCTTGGTCCCATTTGACAGAGTGAAATTTCCAATGCAAAAGTGTTGATAGAAAACAAACTTAGCTTCTCCATCTACTAGTGTTGGTAATTATTCAGGTATCCTCCACTCAGCCTCGAATGTGTCACACATTTGTTTATACCATTTCTCTAGGCGCACCGTGTGGGCGGTCTTCATGGTGTCGCATGTGTATTTTTCAAACCTCTTTGTGGGGGAGGGGTCTTCATCTGGATACTCCCATACGAATTTCTCTAGCCCATCGGGAACTCTAATTTCTGAGAAGATGATGGTGAGAAGAACATTGCCAAACATAATCTTATCTCCTTCTTGTGCGGTGCTAATGATCTCTTCTGCAATGTAGGCAGATATGTTATAGATAGTTCCTTCTGAAATTTTCTTGCACACATTCAATTATGCCTTGTTTACCTATGTCCACATCTTGACCATTTATCTTGGTTACTAGGCATAGGCCATCCTCATCACTGGGTCAGAGATATCAGGGATTTCAAAGTAGCGAGACCCCTTCTTATAGTCATACTCCTCCATGGTCTTCTTAATGGCCTCTTTATCCTCCAGGTCATCATCTAATGAATCTCCTTTGCATATCAGGCTAGTAAACTTAGAGATGAGTTGGGGAGTTATGTGCATTATGTGGCCCGTAAACTAGAAGTGTTCCTCATACATGCACGACATCAACCATTGGTATAGCCACTTGGGCTTGCCAAAATAGGGCAACTTGTAAAGTTACAGCAACCCGACCTTCTCCAATTTTACCTTCACCTCATCATTGTACATTGGCATCCCTTTTGGTGTCCTCTTATCTGTTAGATGAACCATCCCTAACGCCATCTCCTTCTCTGTGGTACTTGTGTGATGGTTGTAGTCACTCATGACCATCTTCCTCATATGGGATACCCATTCTTTCCCAAGTAACACTCCATCTGGGTATTGCATCTCCGCATACCACTCCTCATTGAAACTGGATTAGTGGCAGTTTGTTTTCCTTTTCCCTTTCCCTTCTTAGGTGAAATGGTTACCTTCTTTGGTGTCATCTTTTTGTTGGATTAAAAACAACTCTTCCTTGCTCCTCTTTCCTCACTCTGCTCAAATCTATGGCTCAACTCCACGAAAAATCCTTCTATTCTCATGCTGTAGCTGTAGAACCCTAACCTGGAAAACCCTTCCATAAGACAACGTACTCTACTGAAACCTTCTTCCCTATACTCGTGTACTCTTCCACTCTGGTTCATAGATCAAAATAGTCACGCACTTAGATTTTTGTAATTCCTCCTTCGCACAAATCTTTCTTCGCAGATGCCCTAGTTCGCAATAGCTCTTCAATCTCATAATAGAAAGGTAAATAATAATGTGCCTAACCCTTTACTTATAGCTTTTTGTCTATCTCCCATGATTAATGATATGCCAACTACTAACATACTTAGCATTAAATGCATATTTTTCCACTGAAGTTTCCCTTAAGCACTCTTACCCACACACTCAATCCTACGTGAAAAACCTCTACCACCTTCTCACATGCAAAAAATCCTTACTTACAGCAGATTCTTACGTGCGCGTCTACAGCATCAAAGGAACTTATTTTTTCCTTGACCTAATTTTTGCCCTCACCTACCTCATGTTGTTCAGATGCTTCTCATCCTTTGTATGTGGTCTTTGTAAATCCTTCCTGACACCAAAATTTATCGTTCACCTTTTTCCACGCATGCTCTCCTACCTTACCTATTTTTCATCTTTTAACCCGGGCCATTAAAACACAACTTTCACTTCCAACCTCTATTTCACTTCGCTCTACTCCACCCCTCACTAAAACAGATGTGTGGCCCTCTACACATACAAAACCCTTGAAAGTAATGTGGTTACTGGCACACAAGGTGCACAAAAAAAACACAATAGAAAGGAACAAGCGACAAGAAGGGGAAACACAAAGAAAAGAAATGCATTAAGGGAAATCCTAGGCTAACTGGAAAAACTACCTTATTTACAAACACAAGACTTATTTATAGTAAGCCTTCAGCCTACTTCCATTGAAATGGCCTGGTAACCTCATCCTATTTAGTGCTTGTAGCTATCATGCACCCATATCAATGATGTACGAGATGATATATGGCCCTAACCAATGGACTTTCAGTTTCCCAGGATGGCACAGAAATTTGGAGTCATATAGCAAGACATCCTACCCAACCTTGAATTGTTTTTTCTTAGTATGAAAATCATGCCATGCTTTTTTCCATGCCTTTTTAGTTCTCTAAATCCATCTAACAAGTGATCACCTTTCATCTACCTGAATTAATTTATCAATCCTCTCTTCAAGCGCTTATTCATCAGCCAATCCTCCTGCATGTAATCTATGCAATGATGGTAGCATAAATTCAACTAGTAAAATAGCCTCCGTGTCAAACACCAATTGAAATAGCATGGCCTTGTTTAATTTCTTATAGGTTATTTTGTATGCCCATAGAACAACTGATACCTTGTCATCCTAATCTTGTGTTCCAACATCACAATTTTTTGTCAAAGTGTGACTCATGATTTTGTTAAATTCCTAGGCAGTTCCATTAGCTTATGGGTCATATGGGGTAGTCTTATGATGGGCCACCATAAACTCTGCCAACATAATATTGATTGTTTCATTCAGAAAATGTGTACCCATATCACTAGTCAAGCTTAAAGGACACCCATACCTGTTGATTATGTTCTCCCATAAAAATCTAGCTACTATCGTTGCAGTGCAATCCTTTGTAGGTGTTTCCTCTGCCCATCTTGTCAAGTAGTCACTATAAGTGATGATGTAATGTGAGCTAATCCTTTGCACGGAAGGTGAAATAGGTCCTACAAAGTCAATTGCCCATTTTTTAAATTATTCTGTGCTAGCTATTGGTCTTAAGGGCATCTCATCCCTCCTTCTAGGTTTACCAAGGTGTTGGAATGGTCACAGGCCTTGCAATACTCAATACAATCTTGGTAGATACTCTCCCACCAAATCCTTACGAGTAGAATCTTCTACGTGGTTGCATTTCCTACATAGTTTCCTCCTGCAATCCCACCATGCGCTTCTTCCATAATTGCAACACACTCATGGTCTAATATGCATCGGCACAGAACATCATCATGACCTAACTTGTATAAGTCTTCGCTAATTAGCATGTATGGCGCAGCACGTATAGATAATTATTTCCTCTCCAAAGCCTTCATTCCTTCTAGCACCATACATGTTTTAAGAAACACTGCAATATCCTCTAAGTCAGAGGGCGCGAACCACAACCTAAATAGTTGTGTGTCTGACATGGTATCCTTAATGCTCTATACATCCTCCCTGAGTCAATTCTTGATAAATAATTAGGTCCTGAATTAATCTTTCCTAGTTTTACCACAGCTGAAAATTCAAATTCTTGAAATAATAGAACCCAATGACATATGCACCCTTGCAAAATAGGCTTGTTCACCAAGTATTTCAATGTCGTGTGGTCCATGTAGAATATGAGCGGTGTTGCCAACAAATACTTCCTGAACTTATGTAGTGCATAGATCATTGACAAAGCCTTATGCTCAGTAGTGGTGTAGTTTTGTTCAGTTGGTGTCAACTTTCTACTTACAAATAAAAGGGGGTGATCAATAATCCCTTCTCTAGGATGTGTTAGGACTGCTCCAATGGTTGTCCCTGAGGCATCAACATGTACATGGAAAGGTTTATCCCAAGATGGAAACCGTAATATGGGGCGCAGTGACAAGTTTATCCTTCACAATGTCAAATGTCGCCTGCTACACCTTTCCAAAATGAAAGGAACTCTTGTGTTTTAATAACTTCTCCAATGGTTTGGTGATATTAGCATAACCCTTGATAAAATATCGGTAGTATCCCATATTTCCAAGGAATCTGTGCATTGTGCTTTGACTGGTAGGCTCCCCCAATCCCACAATAACTGTAACTTTGGCGGGATCCACAAACAAACCTTCCTTACATATAATATGCCCCAACAGGGTTCCAAATGGAGTAGTAAAAACACACTTCTTAATGTTAAGGGATATCTTTAAATTTTGACATCTCTCAAACATCAACCTCAAATTGACCCAATGATATTTTACTAGTCCATACATAGTTCAGTCATCCAGGTAGACTTGAAGAAACTTATGAATGAAGTCCTAAGAGGCTTGTACCACAATGCGTGAGAACATGGTAGGCACATTCTTCAATCCAAAAGGCATGACCATGTAGGCAAAGCTTCCCCATTTAGTGGTGAAATTCATCTTCTTCTAGTCTTCCTATTCATGTATATAGGTGTTATGACAGGTTTGAAAATTTCTTGTTGTTGCATATTGAAGCCTGAGAGTGTTTTTTTGATCTTGGGCATGGAAGATAAAGTAAAGTCATTTTAGAAGGAAAATAGAAGTCTGATATGACGATCTTCACGAAGTAGGGAGCATGATTTAGTTTGAAAAACATATTTGAAGACCTGATATCAGTTGTGTAAGCTAGAGAGTTGAATGCTAGTATGAGAGAAGAGTACAATTGAATTGAAGAGCTGAAACAGTGATCATAGCATGTTGGTATAAGTAACTAGGTAATGAACATGATCAAATTTTTGTGTTTAAAGACTGAGTTGTAGCTCAGCAATTTGGAATTGGGTTCTTCCTTGCAAGTAGTTGTTTGACATTATATTCAAGTGGGTGCTTGATTTTTAAATTAAAGTGGGTTTTTCAAAACTGGAGTTAGAGCTTCAGGGTGAGTGGGTGCTCACCACCTTGTGAGATCATTATAATTCTTGTTAGACAATTTTCCTTGATATTGCGTTGATTTCTCCTTTCAGTGGGTTTTTTCCCTTATTGGGTTTCCCACATTAAATCTTGTCTCCCATGTGTTCATGTGTGTTTGGTTCTCTCTCTCTCTATCTCTCATGGTTAAATGGTCATGATACATCATAGTTAAGATTGTTTAATCATGGATAAATTGAAGAAGTATAGATTGTTTCAGAAGTTTGAAAGAGAAATAATTCACCCCACCCCCTCTAACTTCCTAGAATTCCTAACAAAATTGTTTTTGTCATGGGATAGCAAACATGAAGATAAAAGGAAACATGGGAAGTTTGATACATTATGGATGGGACCTTATTCCATTGATATCAAAATTGGAGAGAATACCTTCTTCATAAGAGACTTGGATGGATATTTACTTGAGTTACCTATCAAAGGTAGGCATCTTAAGAAATTTCTAGATCAACTTTATGTTTACTTTTATACAGTGTACAATTTTGTTGTTTTTCCCTTTGTTTTCTTTATTTTATGTTCCTTCCTTGTCTATTGTGATCATTTTTATCATTATTTAACTCATGGTGCTTTAAATTGTAAATAACCAAGTGTATTGTTATGTGAATCCTTGCCCAATGCATTAGGCATCTAGTCTACTTAATCCATGAGTATTTATATTGTTCTTGTGGCACCCGATGGGGGTGCCCATCCCCAAGTAAGAGCCAATGCTTGTGCCTAATTTGATCTTGTCCTAAATCATGGCATGTCTCATGTTTCTCTGTTTGAAATTTTATGTAACTTAGCCATTTTGATTGTCTAACTAGTTTCTCAAGTCATTTTATGCTCTCCTAAGCTCAAAATTTTTAAAACCATGTCATGTTCCTACCAACCTATTTATGTTTTTGCTAACATATTAACGTTTCCTCTATTTCATAGTGATTAATTATTTGCATGTTTAATGACGTAGGTGACATTATTGAAACTTAAATGGCATGTTTGATCTTTCGAAGATGAGGCCCCTTGCCTTTCGAACTTAGCATTTTGGTAGTTGTGTGAGTTTACATTTCTACAAGTTTGCAAACTATGGTTCCACCCTCGAGACCTGAAAAGGCAATATTTGAAACATCTGGGGGTATCTAGGTCTTTGAATAGTTTTATAATTTTTTCAAAGTTACAAACTGTAATTACACATTTAAGCCTTAAAAATAGAATATTTTAGGAATATTTCTGTATTTGTTGAATTTTTGCAAGGTAAAATAAATACATATGTGCAACTTGCAAGTTCTTCTCAAGGCCCGACAAAGGGAATATTCAAAGAATAATAAAACTACAAGGTGGTAAGTAGATTTGCATTTTTGTAGTTTGTAACTTCGTAGTTATCACAAAAATTGTAAGTTACACTTACACTTCCAAAGCACAATGGCAAGGATGGGTGGCACAACCTTGTAATAGTTGGCTGAGGGAGCATTTTCATATTCTTGCAATTGGAAATTTTGTAATTTTTTGCAATATTGCTAATTGTTTTTCTATCTTCAAGGCCCAACATAAGGTACACGGGTGACTTATGGTGGTATCATATAGGGGAGGAAAATTTATATTCCATAGTTGGCAGTTTCATAATTTTTTCAATACTGTTGACTACTCTCCTAAAACAATGAATATCCAATTGATCGATGCCCCAACCTAATCCCACCTCATTTCTAACATGGATAATATAACATATACAAATTTAGTCAATGAAGAACTAGATGATTTTCTCTAGAGGTTACATGCATCTGACATGACGGATATCATGGAGAAAATTGATAAAAATTCCATTACCCTAGCATGTACATTTCCTCATCAGTACAATATCTAGAATTGGTGTGGACTTGTGCCCAAAACTATGACCCTGAGAAGAGAGACGTTAGAGATGGGAGTCGTTCTCTGGTTTTGTCTTTGAACCTAAACACTTTTGATGAAATGTTGGGTCTTCCAGATGTTGACTAAGTGGATGATATTTCAGTTGAAAAGGTGGAAATTTTTTGGAATGCCAATAGTGCAAAGTAATCCAAGCTATTGAATAACCATTGGCTTGAAAAATAAAGGATATATGCTACTAGAGTTCCCAAAAGGTTAAGCAGGGATGAATTCATTGAAGAGATTAGGGACCTCGTCACCTTGCTGAATAGGATTGTGGGGAATGATTTTTCTTATCATTACCATGATATGATGTTTAGGTAAATCCAAGTCATTATGAATGGGAAAACACCTATCTATTGGGGAGAGCTTATTAGTTACTCCATCCATCAATAACTCATCAATATGGAAGTACAAATTGAAGAAGATTCCAAGACCAAATATGAATTCTACATGACCTCATCTATGGTATGCAATGTTACATGCCACATGTCATTCTTGGGATTAGTAAAATCCAAGAAGTTTGCTCAGTTCAAGGTATATGATGTATACATGCAACTCAACTTGGAGGGTCAAAAGTATACCTTTAAGTTGGTCCATGATGCATTCCTTGCCCCTGTTCTTTGTGTGTTCAAGACTGAATGGGAAAAACATATAATTTCAAATAGGGAAAGAGAAGTGATCATTGAATACAAATTTTATTTCACCCAATTTAGATTCTTCACTTACATTAGAGTGAGTGGCTTTCAGGGTACACCATACATGTTTCCTAGGTACCTAGATGATAAACAGATACTACTAAAATTGTCAAGACAACTTGGGAAATATACATGCTCTATTATGGTTAAAGCCAGACTTCTGGAAGCTGAGATGAATAGGGTCATCATGCAAAAGTTTCAGGCTAGGAATAATTATGACATCTTGGCAATACATATGAGCATGAGCCTCATTATGAGGACTATTGGATAGACTAGAGGGATGATGAAGAGGTGAGACTTATAGACTTCTCTAGAATGTCCCTCACCAAATTCATTGATTAAAAATTGTAGTGGTTCCTGAGGGCTTGGTGAATGAAGGAGACACGCTGAGAAGGTGTTGCATGGATAGCAACATTGCAACATATTTATTTCCACCTCTTAATTGGACTAGACAATCGACTATATACGTGCATGAGAGGAACACCCATATCATCAAAAAGAGCCATCTTCGCTAATAAGAAAGGGAATTTATCTCTCCTTGTAGAATACTATAGTTTTAAGGGAGTATAGGGCCACATGTGCAATCAAGGATGTACTTCCACCTTTTATGAAGTGACTACATGATTAGATCCTTTGAAGTGAAAATCTCCACATATTTCCATCAGGGAACCTACTACAAAGGTGGTAGAAGAAATGAGTGTAGATGCCAGCAATACATGGACCTCTAAATTTAAAAATATGACAAAGGAAATCATGAATAAAACAATGAAGGATATCCCTTTTGTTGAGGTTACTCCAATCCAGATTGCCCCCCATCCCACTCCTAATCCCAAAGTGACATATACTCAAAGGAAAACCCAAGCAAGTAAATCATATTCTACTTTAGAAGGATCACCCAACAAGGGAAAAAGGAAGAGGGGAATTATTTCACCAAGAAATTTAAGGATGATTCTAGTATTGGAGCTCGTCCCTAAGGAAATGGAGGAGCATATAATTACAAAGCACTTTGTGAGAATCAAAAGGGAAAAGGCGGGTAACACCTACATCAAAAATGGCTACTAGTGCACCAATACAAGGAATTTCCTTGAGCCTTGAGATACTTTCCAAAGTATCAGAAATCCCAAATGTGGTTGATACTACCCCACCTCCTGTGTTACAATAAGTTTTTGTCTCAACCCTAAGTCAAGAGAAGCAAGTGCAAGATATTCTTGAAGTTGTGGAATAAGAATAGTAAGGCACATCTCATGAACAATTCTTCACTGACTTGTTGCATGACTTAGTCAATATGTTGGAGTTGACCTTCACACAAAATATGTCCAAGATGAATCTGCTCAAGTTGCTTCAATTGAAAATAATGGAGGAAACTTGACATCTCAAGAATAATCCAACATATAATAGGCTACACTAACAGATATGGAGTAACCAAATGTTGATAGAGTTCTATTGGCAGAGAGTGAACAACAAACAGCCATGGACCCTCTTTAAATAGCTCTAGACACGGTGGAGAAAATAATTACAACTCATGAAGTTGCAAAGGAAATCATAGAAACAAAGGATCATGATCAAGTGAAGGTACAAACTAAGCCAATCAAGAAGCCTTCTCCATCCAAGGAAGAAGGGGTTGAAATTGAAATTGTTAAATCTAAAGATGCAAGTGTTCCACACCCTTCAATTGAGATGGAAGAAGAAGTAAAATAAAATGAGGAAGACAAGGAAGAAACCCAGGTATAATTAGTTAAAAATATGGAGACACCACAAGTACAAGTTCATGAATCTAACTGCACACTCTCTCAATCACAAGAAATTTTGATTGTACAAAGTTCCTCCTAGCAACACATACAAGGGGAAGGAAGCACTTTCAGTGAAGGATGGTTGGGAGAATCACTCCTAGAGAAGAAGAAAGTAAGAGTGCAGACGGAAGAAGTTGACCTTGAGAGCTGCATCTCATTTAGGACATCTAGAACACCAAAAAATCCAAGATTTTGTCAAGAACAATGGTGAGAACTCAAGGAGACATGTTTATGGAGATTGTCACTCCACAATTTGATGTCTTAAGGGATGAAGCTACCCCATCAAATTACAAGATCACCAAAGTCCCATTGGGGAAACCGACCACAGAGAGTCTCAAACATGAAGTAATTTTGGCAATAGGAGGTATCTTCCAAAAGGTATATAAGGACAAAGAGACACAAAAATAACTAAGGGAAAAATTTGACATCTTATTAACCTAGGTGCATATGTGGATATAGCTTCCCTTAGAGATAGAAGAATTTTTTGCATATATCACCCCATAAGCATTAAAACATGCTGATGGTTTAAAACATAGGAGGAGGCCACCAAGGAGTGGGATAAGGAGTTGACAAGTAGAGGTAGCAAAGTACTCAAAGATATAATTGAATGTTACAACCAAGTGTCTATGAAAATAGAGGCAAGCAAAGTATTAATCGACAAGTATCATAAAGATGTTGAATATTGGGATGGAATAGTGCAAAAGCTTGAGGCCACCATAAGTATAGATGATTAGGTAGTGGAAAAGGAAGGAATAATACCCTCATATTTACAAGGGAGGTAATATCAATATGAGGGGGATATCAAATTGAGAATGGACACTTTGGGGTTTGCATAAGAAAACTCCATGATATGAGGGAGAAATCATGGAAGTATGTAGATGAAATTGATACTAAAATTGAGAAAATGCTTCCCTCAAAGATACTTACACTCCAGGATCCACAGACATAGAAAAGCTAATTAAAATTCTTCATTAGCATATTACACGGGAGTTAGAATCTCCCAAGGACTTTAAATATTCTTTTATCTAAGTAGGAAATAGTCTTTCTTTATCATACAAGGCCAGATGAGGACCCCCTTTCAAGGATGTTTAAACACCTTGATACATACATGAATAAATTGGAAAAGAAGGCAGAGGGTGAGCAGATTGATCTTGACCCTCTTTAGGCATATTCTTTATTATTTATTCCCCTTACCATTATTTATTCCTTTCCATTCATGATTCTTTGAAAAGGGAAGAAATGATGGTAATGAGTGACAAACTTTTATAGGAGCACACACATGATGGTGACAAGGTAAGAAAAGAAAAAAAGATTTTGTTTGCAAAATTAATATTATCCACTCCTCCATGGACTTCAATCATGGTTCAAAACCATTATAGCTGGGTACATCAAAACATGATCTTTTTTATTGGAATAGCTCATCCATCCACTTGATGGACCAAGGATCAAAGGCCCCACAGTTTTCTTGATTTCAGTGTTTATGAGGGGTATTTAAGCATATTATTTTAGGAGATTTTTTTTTATAAGAATGAAGGTCTGTCTTCATTCTAGGGGTTCTAATTTTGGGTTTTTGTTAAGGTGATTACATTGTATAGTCATTAGCAGGCATTGAGAGCATTTTATGTATGTCTCACTTGTCTAGATTGAAGCACAAAAAACCATTTTCCATGCTTCGTTCAATCATTGTGGAATGTACATGAGAGTAAAATTGAGGAATATAGCTTTTAATGTAATCTTGTGTTTATTGAAAGAGTGAAATATGAAGGAGTTCTTTTTGGTTATTACATGAGATTGGTCACTAAGTAAACATTTTGATGTAGTGTTACTTCACAATATTTTTTTGATTTTAAAATCCTTTCTGTAATTTTACTTTGGAGGCTATTGTTTATAAACCTTGAGTGTATTTTAGGTATTACGAAATTGACGCAATAAAAAATTTATTTAGGTTTTTATGCATAAGTGTGTGAGTTAATATTTTTAGGGAATGTGTGGTAGTATTTGCATGAATTTTTATCAATGAAGGCAAATTCCCCTTTAAAGGGTATGTTTTCTTGATCTTTTTCCTCCTACATTTTGAAAGCAATAGGCTAAAATGACCAGCATTGGTGCCCCTTCCCATTAGATTCACTACCCCCCTATTTCATCTAACCAAGTACCATATTGTCTTACTCTTGTAAATCACATTACCTTTGCCTATTTCACATGTTTTTTCCTAAAAATCACACCTATCCTACATATTTCAAGTGTATTTACCATGATTTGTGAATTTTAGCATCCCAGTATCATCATATTCCAAGTTGTCAATAGTTTCTTCAAAGATGATGTATGTGATCACAATGTATATGTCTTCATTCGCTTGTGTCTAATGTATTAAATGTTTGCAATGCTTGTGTGACCAATCTTTTAAATGAGCATTACACTCTTGTGGTTGTATTTGATCTTAGATTGAGGTTCTAACAAGTTTGAGGGTTTGAAATATAATATCTACCTCTCCCTTTCAAGCCACCCCTCAGGTTCTCTCACTTTAGTTCAAGCATAGCCATAAAGAAGCAAGATAACAACCACATCCTTATTCATGTCCCTCTCTGTCATTCCCATAAGGCATGGTCAAGATATACAAATAGATTCATCCCTTATTACAAAATGACATATCAAGAGGTTTGTCTTTTCTTCTTCCCCCCTTACATCATTACATTATTTGGAGTGTTAAATTATGAACCAAAAAGCTCAATAGATAACATGTACATAATATATATGATCAAGCATAATTGTAGACACACAAATCTAGAAATATTTGCCACTACTAGTTTTTACAATGCATTCTTGCTAAGATAAATAAATCCTATCAATTCTCACTTATCACATTTTGAGGTCTCTTGTCTAGCTTTTTTATCCTCACATGCTGACATGGCATCCATTTTTTAGAGTACAATGCATAAAATCCATAGACAAACATCAGTTGGTAAGTTACCAACTTTAAATTGCATGTTTTCCATCCCTAGGAAAGATCTTACAATTTTTCAGGATGTTATATCCGGTCTTGGCCAACTTATATGGTCTTACACCGACATATTCTCAAAATGTTCTTTCAATTGAATTTTTCTTTTTTTGGGTCTCTTAATCCCTCTGAGTTGGCCTTTTTTAGATAAATCACCTACGGAACCATATATAAGCAAGTAAACACTACCTCATTTATTAACCTAGAAATCCTATGGCACTACATTTATATTCTCACTTCCAACACTCGTAAAAGGTGCCTAAGGCTCCCTAAATCTGGCAATAGCACATATATATTCATTAAGAAAACATTCACTATAGGTCTGAAGCCTCTTATCGAGTCAAGGCGTCATTCCATTTCATCTACAAACACTCAAACATCTCTTCTCCTAGTATTTTAGCAAGATATAAACTCAACTCAAACATTGTCAAAGATATTTTCTAAATATAGTTGTATTCATTCAAATATCACATGTTAGGTGGAGAATGATGTGTGTTTTAAGGCCTCTTTAGAGTAGTGCCAACATCAGTGGTGCATGGGGGTTCCCATAATCTAATTGATGTCTGTTTTACAGGGTCTCTCGTCCATGGTTAGGATTTGAGACCTCATTCAAGATATTAAAAGAGCTTCATTGCATGATCACAAATTAGGTTTCAACAAAAAAATACATTTCCAGGTAGGTGACCATCTCAAGAAGTTATAAATCCATAATCCAAGCACATTCAAAACTATACATAAGGGTCAAAATTATTTGAGACGACCCTGACAGAAGTATAAAATTCCACACCAAGTCAATTTCTAGTCACAATTCCATAAATGAAGCATTATCAGTCCCATATCTCCATGTTCTAGTAGTCTACACACCCATAATTGCCAAGAACCATTTGTAATCAACTAAATGCACTAATCCCCCTTGTGTTTTTAAGTTTATATCTTGTTTAGTACATCAATTGTAAGAATTAATGTTTTATTCTAATATTGGTAATTAATGTTGGAATTTAATCAATCATAATAACCTCTTATAGTTAACCCTTACGTCCTTTAATATACACATTTCACTAATTTAGGTTTCACGTAATTTAACTGGGGTGTAAACATTTTGGTGAACCCGACATTATATCTTGCGCCTTCTTCCAAACCCTAGTTTCCCTAGGGTTTTATATCTACATTGTTTTTAAGATTCAAACTTGATTTTCATCTATCACTTTCCCTAAATCTGATTTTTACAATGATTCCTAGGGTCTTATGGTCGGTTATACCCTTTAGGTGCCTTTTTAGGGCTTCTAATTGCCAAATCATCTTTTGTTGCATATATAGAGCATTACGGCTCTATTTTTAAATTTCTTTGAGGTAATTCTTAATTTTTATATATTTAATGAAAACCTCTTTTTATTTTCCCCAATTTTAGCACATTTTTTCAAAAATTTAAAATTATTATTTTTTAGTAATTAGGGAATAATTAAAAAAAGTATATACTTTTGGAAAAAAATATTTTACATAATTAGATACAAAAAATACATCATTTTGTTTCATTAAATTCAATTTCTATTTTCATATACATGCATTTTATTAATTTGATGGCAATATTTTTTTTCTCAACAACACTCTTGGGTCTTATGATCTCTTCACTTTAGGCCCTTCATATGTTGATTCTTATTTATTACATTTTTTGGAATTTCCTCTATCACTTTTCCTTTCATCATGGCCCATGCTACAATTTCTCAAGTCTCCTTGTATAATTTACTACAACATCACCAAGCATGTAGAGCTACACTCTCAAAACTAGTGCAAGAAACAATGCTCTCTGATAATACAACACCTTCCCATGTGAATTCATTTTTTAGTCATATTTCAGCTCCTTATATTAGTAATGATGACACCTTTCATAGGATATCTGAGTAACTAAAATAGAATCTATATGCTAAGAAATGGTAGCCCTAGTTAATCTAATTAGGAGGACTAAAACATTGTAAATAAGTATGCTAAAATAGTGTAAAGTGATTGCACAATTAAGTCTAATGGAAACAAACCCTAATATGTAAGAGGAGAGTATGGAAATAGCTTAGCTAATTGGCAGAGACTATCACAGGTTATCGCAGGTCTGAAAGTAAAATTTGGAAGAGCAGATAATCACTCAAGAACCCTGCAAATACTAGATCTGGAAGATCTAAATTGACCAGGGTGCCTGGGAAGATATTGGGGTGCCCTGATTTGTAGTCTGGGTGCTCTAATCTCTATAAATGCTCAGAAATTGAATCTGATACGGTTGCAAGTTGGTTCGGAACCCTTCATGTCTGTCATACTGGATCCGTCAGATGAGTTATATGGTGACCTGCAATACAAGAGGAAGTATCAAACCCTAGAAAAAATAAAAGATGCAAATGAATGGGTCAGACTGACCTCAGCCACCAAACCAGTGGAATTATCATTGAGTGTTACACTACATTTTAGACCCAGATGTAGTTTTGGTGTGTGTGTGTGTGTGTGTGTGTGCATGTCGTACCCTAGGTGTTCTCATGCCAATCACACTTTATGAAGTAGAGAGCAATAGTAACTATAGAAAATGTAAATAGTATGTGTGCATGGAGTAGAATAGATCCCTCCCTCTATGCAAGGTGTGTGATGAAAATCTCCTAGCCTTAATGCATGGCACTATGTGGATGCAAGTGATGCAATGGATGCAAATCTAGATGGAGTGACAGTAGTATGTGATGCTATGACCCGGGACCCTTATTATGGTCTTACAACTTTATATTTATATGGCTCTCAAGCTTAATTTCATAATTAATCCCGAAAAGATCAATTGGGAAAAAGATAAAGACAATAGACAGCTCGAAAGGCCCCACAAATAAGATGGAGAGGATGTGCATAGATCAGGGAACCCAAAGTAGGACCAGGGCACCCTAATTTTGGGATAGAATGACACGGTAGTTGTGAAATGGGCGGATAAGTGAAATAAATTATGCGGGGATGACGAAATAAAATATAAAATAAGGATAGCCAAAAGGTGGGATTAATTAGTACTTTATCCACTTGAGAACCTTCTAAATAGTAGTATAAGACTAGGCTAAATAATTCCTAAAGTGCATGATTTTGTGTCTACAATATCTTTGATTCTTTCAATATTTACATTGTGATTTTTAGATCAATTTCAAGCTATGAATATTAAGATAATATCTCTCAAATGTGAGATAACACATCTAAAGGATCATCCTTTTCAAAATCAATTTAGTTCTAATCACAATGAAAAGTAATGTGATACACACATCATGCATGATACATGTGCCCATACATGCAAAGTCAAATTCCTACATAGAGGTACCAATGTGTATGTTCCACAAGATCAACCTCAAATACTAAGGCACCCACAATAGATAGCACTGTACGTACCCAAAATTGTAGGGTACTACACCGCCAGAACAATGTTACACATGCCCCAATGATGATATAGGTCTCCTCGCAAGGTGTTCGGAATCTAGAAAAACTCTCCAAGCATGCATTAACATCCTACATGCCCTGCTTAGCCTCTACGTGCTTCGTTTTCTCTTCTCTCCTCCTTTTCTTTGTTTTTTGGTCTTCAGTGACGAAACCACCGCACAGTCAGGGCGGTGGTCCTTCACGCATTTTATAGAATGCTCTTTTTAACGCGACTCATATAAATTTTCAATGTTTACCAACTTTTTTCTCCGCCTTTGCTTGTATTTATGATTCTGGTTCCCTGGAATAGTGTTTTGGCATTGTTTATGGTTTAAGAGATCAATTTGGTTTTCACCTTTGGGTAAATGAGATTCTATAAATAGCTGGCTTGTGCTTGAGCAAATGGCCCCTCAAATTTGCCTCTGAATTTCTCATTTCAATAGCTTAGCCTTTCAATTTTGCTTAGGATTCATAGTTTCATTTGTTGTATGCATGGTTAGTGTTGTTTAGCTGTTAGAAAGCCACATATTCTCCTTTTGTAGGTACTGTTATTTTTTCATCTAATCAATTAGAGTAGGATAGTTTGATTTTCAGTAGGAAGCCATTAAAGTTGTAGGGTCTGCTTGTCAAATAGGATAGTTTCAAGTTCTGGATGTTTTATGTTGCATGACTCGTAATAAATCCTGCTAGGAATTACATAAGCCAAGCTCTGTTCTCTTGCGTTATCCCTCTCCTACTCACATTGTATTCAGTCCGTAGCCTAAGCTGCCATTGTCCCAATATCTACTTTTGTTGATGCTAGCATTACACACTTTTCTGGATCCACGTGAACACGAAAGAATGAGGAGATCACACTAAGGGGACAAGGCCACACACCATCAAATTCGCCACTATTCTGCAAAATCCAGGTTCAAGCTTTCAAAGTTCTAATTAAAGCATATCAAATAGAGTAGCCAATCATTTCATTTCAGTTAATTTTACTTTTGATATTGCTAGGGAAGCTGTGGGGATTGATAGTTTCTGAGAAACTATGATTCACTCCTCACTTCTAAGGTAGGATCGAGAGTCTTTCAAATAGAGTAGATTAGTTATCTGTTTATTTAGAGTAGATCTACAAACTGCACAGACAAGTAGCTATACTCAGTTGCTTTGTCTATTTTAATTGTTTTATTAGTTTAGTTTTCAATTGTCAGATATACTAGATAATTGCTCTTTTAAATTTTGTTCAGTAGCTTATCAATAAAATCAGATTCAGGAACATACATAGATATATCTTGCGTAGTTAATTTATTTTGTCATTAGTTAGATTTATATCATTTCCTTCTTGCATGACAATCATGGGACCTAGAGAGCCTAGAGAATACGTATTCGAGCCAATCGTGCCTCAACCTAATCTTATTACGGCAATAACTTATATAGATCATAACCTTAGAATCCAAGTCTTCCAAACAATAGCAGACTTACAATAAATCATCTCACAGTTAAAAGAGTTAAACGTAGAAGATGACAAAGCGTATACATTTTTGTCAAACCATCCAAACTATAGATTACCCTAGACAAATATCCACATGACTGTAGAAGGGCTTGAAAGAGAGTAAATTTTTAGTTGTGATCCTTTGGTCCCATATCCAAATGCGGGAGACACTCTCACGTAAATAGATACTAGTTTAAGAATTCAGGTTGCAAGAACGTCTGTAAGATACTCTAAAAAGATTACACAACTATTAATTCTAAACATAGTGGCCGAAAAGGCATATGACTACTGGATACTAGGGATTATGGACTGATTCCGCACATGACCATAGCAGTTCCACAACAACCACGAATCTACGGTTGTGATTCACAAATCCCATAACCCAACGAGTCCACAGGTCAATCCGATGTTGACGCTGGCTTACGCACATTAGTATTCAGACCACTCCACTTCCACCTATCATCATCACATAGTTATCCTTGTTAGACGTAGCAGCTAACGAATCTAAGGATTTCTGGACTAGACCAGAGAATCGACCGTAGAATCCACTATACCCATTATCCATTTTCATGACCCTGTCTAGAGACATACATGAAACAATCCCAGGTCATTTTCCATGTATCCCACAACCCATAGATTGAATCATGCCAGAGCTTGATATTGATTGGAGCCTTCGAGCAGTCATCCTTGCCGATCGATCTATCACACTAGTTCAGGTTAGGAGGGCCTTCTTTACCTTAGATTCGTAGATTCCACTAGTGCACATCGAAGACATAAGATTTCCTAACTAAATTGTCTACATCCCACGCATAGTCCATCCCCACCGCCTATCTCGGCACGACCTCGGGAGGTCGGGTGTGAGGAAGAGTTACTTGTAGATTACCATGCTCGCTTGTCACTTTTCCATCGTACAAGCACCTCGTCAATTTGAAAAGAATGTTAGACAATAAGATATTATATCTAAGCTACTAGATAAGCACTTAATCACTTTCTTACCTACTCATTACCACCCCCACTATTAGTTTACACAAATCAAAGGTCAACCATTTTTCATTTATCATGGAATAAACAGGCATCGTGACAATGATTTCTATACTATAATCTAACAACTTGAGCATAATGTCTTTATTTCCTTTGACACACCTACTAAGAAATCATCTCATGTTCCAAGATCTCAATGGAAACCAAAATAACAATTTTATCTAGTGATCATATTACAATACTGAATGATACACCTTTGGATACATGAGTCATCTGATCATAAAGAGTATAAGAATGCAATACCTCCTTTTTTAGAGCCACCCTTAGTGCACAAATTACATAATTTTATTGTGCAAAAAATAATGGAAGCAATACTAATTGAGCATGAAAAATTTCATACCACCTCACAACACTTAGATTCACCACAAGCCCAATCAAGGGGAAACACAACAATGGATTCTACACATATCTATAACTTTTCACAACAAACTGAGATAGATTTTGATTCAAATGATGATATCAATGTACATGATTATAATAAAGTATTTGATATGTCATATAAACATTTAAACATGTTGTATTTTAAGCCCACTGGGGGAAATGAATCTGATTTTGATGTCAGTAATGATGAACATAGTGATGCACCAAGTGAGCCTTCTCTGGATATCTCTACTTCTCAACAACGAGATAAGATAATTCTTTCCTTACCCATAATGGACTTGGGGATTTTTACATCAATCAACCTAAAATTCTTTCTCATGTCACCTAAATTTTTTGCAATATCACCAAATTTATTTTCTGAATCAATATTTTTACCTACAAGTATAATTCTCTAACACATGCTTTTGCACCACCGCCTAATACTTTGTTCAGTACTAAGGGGCATATTTGAATCTCCCTTCATTTTTTCCAAGAATAGGTTTCCTTGCAATATATGTGCCCCTGTGTTCTTTGGTAAGGATCACATTTTGATTATCTTTTTTAATACTACTACATCACATCTCTTCCAATATAATGGGTTTCACACATCAATCAATTGCAATCTCTTTTTTTGTCATATTCTAATCACAAATATCAATTCAAATTATTCTACTTCACAAACTCCTCATACATCTCCTTTGTCCCCTAGACCCTCTTTGGAAAACATTACAACCACGGTGTCACTTGAATTTGAGTTACCTCCTTCTACACAATCAAGGGCTAAGCCTCTATCCCCTTCGTCAGTTTCTCCATCTCCTTTGGAGGTTATTATTGGGTAGCTCAATGCTATCCCTCTTTCTTGTACATAGTTAAGCACTTTGAAAATACAAAAAAACACTAACATAGTTTTAAAATGCAAAAACATTCATATATTTACAAAAATACAAAATCAGGACCTATACAAGTTGTTTATCACTTTTATTTGATATTTATCATGTTTCTTTACTCTTTACACGTGTTCATGAGGTATTTTGAGATTTTTCAAGACATACACATATTGGTACACAATGATAGGTATTAGCCAACCCTTTACCCAAACTTTCTATACCTCTAGAGGCATCTTTATTACACTACATCCAGGGGTTATTGTTCTATTAAATTTTCTTTCTACTTCCTCATTACGCTTGATTACATATATCATGTACATGTTATATTTTTTAGATAACATGACTAATATAGGTGTCTTGTGTAATGTTGACATATTTTGTTTCACATATCTTCACCTATATAAAATACTATAACATATCATCATGTTTTAAAACTCTTGTTTTTCATGCATACTTGTTTGTGTGTGTTTTATTGCTTGTTTGTTTCACCATTCGTGACCTATGTGTCTTGTTTGTCTTGTGACACCATGGGTGTCCCATGTTTTTGGCTTTATTCCTATATTGTTTTCTCGTGTTTACAAGCCTAGGGGTCTTTATTTCCTTGCGACACCATGGGTGTACCATATTTGCAGCTTTATGCATTTTGTGTGATATTGTTTACATACTTCTTGCATTTGGCTTTACTATTATTGCAATTGTCTTCTCCTACATAAATTTGTATTACTATTTCTATCAACTATATTGTTTCTATCTATTGCTATCATTGTTATTATTGCATATCATGGTTTCCACCATGCACAAAATCTTCCTTCTTGCAAGTACATGTTCTTTAAGGTGGTCATAATTAATGGATATGGTCATAATCTATGTAACATCTTTTTTCTCCATTAATATGGATTTTTGTTGTTGATTTAACTCCCTCTAATCTATGTATTTGTGGTTTTGATAATACACCTCAACGAGTGTTAGGAGAAATCACTTTACCCATCACTGTAGGACCTTGCACTCTTAATGTTCTATGTCACATTATGCCTAATAATCTCAATTATAATATCCTTCTAAGTCATCCTTGGTTACATATTATGCATATAATTCCTTCTACCCGTGCCATAGCACACAATGCTCTTACAACAACTTATTTTGAGGACAACGTTATAATAGATTCCACACCTCATGTTGTTAATATTTTGATATCCCTCTCATACATGATAATGAAGACACTACTTGCATTGCACATCATTCTCCTCTTATGATGGACTACAGTGTTACTACTTTACATGATGAAATTTATATTAGCAATGCCATGATACTCCTCCCACTATGTATCACTCTCATCCAAATAATGGTTCTCAATCCCTAATGCATACTTTTGCACATTTACCTATATCTAGAGCTTTGTCCCTCTATGGTGATTGTTACATCTACAATACCTAAGGTGCTTGGGAGAAACTCACATATCCCCCTTCATAATGTCACCATGACCATGGATTTAAAATCTGTTGTATTGGAAAAAATCTCGATGCAATTCTAATGATCTCTATGCTTACCATGAATCCAATGTTACATCACTTGTCTGTAACTTCTCCACCACAAGTAAAAATCACAGTATGTGGTGATTTATAATGATTCCTGATGTTCTTCCCTTATTCACATTCCCAAATTTTATGCATGACTCATATGTTATGGCTACACTATCATCTTGTTACATCCATGGGGGTAAATCAATCCCCCTCTTTCCACAATTTATGTCTATGGTTTCTTCTATATTCATTGGGGCTAGTACATACAACTTTAGATGTTTCTTATCTTCCTAAATTTCACCTATTGCTTACCAATGTTCCACCTATTCTAGTTTCTTCCTAATGGACACACTCTTATTGGTTTATGTCATTACACTTACTACTCATATGCAGTTGGATTCTTGGACTCTATAGAATTATCCCCTCACTATGTTAACACTGTTCTTATGGTAGCTCTTGTGTTACCCTCATTCTACCCAATGATGCACTTTGTTCTAGGTTCAAACATGATTGTTGAGGGTGCACTTACATACATGAACCTCACTTTGCACACATACACACTGGGGGGAAACCTTGTGTCCCTTCCCTAGTCATAGGATGTCATATTCTAATAATACAAAAACATTCACATATTCATGCCAAATTAGAAAAACATTATCTTAGATCTTGGTTGGATGTATCTTTGTCTTTCTTATACTTTTCCATGTTGCATTTTTCCTATCATGTTAGCTTGATTCATAGTATGTTCTATCCTTTTACATGTACACATGCACTGTTCACATGGTACTTTGAGGTGAATGAAGGCTATATACATAGTTATCACATGATGCATGATGGTTGAAATTTTTCTCTACCAGTCCCACTCGAGGCTCATGGGGGCATCTACCTTCCCTACCTTTCCACATTCACAGTGCTATCATTGCAATATCTACTACTTTCATTTCTATTTCATTTAGATATATACATTGTGACATATTATTCATTATTATAACAATCTAATGGGTTCTTCATGTGTATCATTTCTCTTTCACTTACTTACTTCCAACCATGGTTATCTATCTTATACTATTTGTTTGTGTCTTTATCTTCTATGATTGTGACTTGTTTTCCCTTGTTTACGGGCTATGCCCTATGATTGTCTTGTTTTCTTGATTGTATGGCCTTAAATTTTATTGAATGTATTGTGATAACATCTTGAGTGGTGTCCTATGTTTTACACCAACTACTATATTGTCCTCTCGATGTAGTATTGTGTTTTGACTTGTTTCTATTACATTATGTCATGATTGTTTATCACTAACACTTCTTGCTAGTTTTATTTCCATTGTTTTCATGTGCCATGGTTGTTACCATGCACATGCCCTATTCCCCTAGCAGGAATCCTTCTTCATATGTGCACATCAGATTCCAAGTCCTCTCATTTGGGCCACATGCTCGCATCGATCCATCTCACCTACCACAAATGAGGGGGAAACCATCAGGTGATTATTTCACCCTCTCAGTAGTTCAAAAATCAGAGACAAAATGGTACAAAGCTAATTAGGCATAGAAGAGACTTATAAAATGGTTCAGAATGAGACATGGGCTAGAAACAAAAAAGGGATATAATTGTCACCCATAATAAACAAATAACAATGGGCACTTTCGTCCCACCTAGGCATTTTTTCCTAAGGGAAAAAACATAGGCAGTTTTCAATAGTTGGCATAGTTTCTCAGTGACAATTTGTTCAAAATAGCAACAATAGACAATCAATTTATGTTTACTATCCAGAATGAAGGAACAAAATCAATAGCATGTTTCATACTTTGGGCAAAGGAACTAACCCAATTTTCTTTCTCAGTTCACATTTTTTCCTACTTTCATATTGGTATCTAATAAGGAATGACACCTAGGGCATATGTAGGGACAATGATATGTCTAGAACATGAAGTGTCATATATGACCAGTTACTATTGGGTTGGTGACCATCTACAGTGACACTTATCCATGTGGGTTTTGGGGAAGTGTCATGGATAGAGGGAAAGTCTGACCACTCTCCCAACACTCTTCCTCTGTTAGTCATGATGCCCAAATCCTAAGAGCATTCACATCAGTTAGGGAATTGATCACTCCCGACCCATCTTACCATCTCCAAGGTAAAATTCTCCAAGGTAACTAATACACATGGACATTCTATCCTTTCTCTCTTAGCATTTAGGTGTACTCTATCTTTGATTCACTTGTTTATTTTACACATTTCCATGCATATAATTTAGGATCGCTCTAAGTTAAAGTTTCAATTTCATATACTATGAACATTGACTACACTTTTTTTCTTTTGTACAGGTCTGTCCTCTTATCCTGATAAAAGGGAACACAACTAGAACAAGGAGCAATCTCAAGCACAAAACACTCATGAAAAGGCAATATTCAGCTACAAATGCAAGTATCTTTTTCACTACGCACGCACAAGTCACATCACATAGAGTTCTTATCCCTTATTAAACTCCACAATACACATCCTACAATTTCTATTCGACACCTTATTAATTATAATATTCTTCATCTCTCCACAAGGTATGACTCTTCTTATCTAACTTTATGCGTACTGAATATTTATTCACCAATGCATAAATGGGGGTAAATGTAGACACAAAATATGCACATAGTTTTATTACATTTATGTCTCAAAGTATGTTATTATATGCATGATTCCTAAGATGAGAAAACTAGACATTGATAACACTTATTTTTCTTTGTATTGACATTATTTTATTTTTACATATTTTTTCCTCTGTCCTCTACCTTTCTAGAATCATCCCCTTTATTTTTGGACATCCCACAGTTTGTTACTTAGCTAAGCGTTTACTGATTCATCTTTGAAGCTTTTTAGTAGACACAAGTAGTAAGGGACAATATTGACGACCTGACACTATTTTCGTCCCCCTGTGGGTGATTTATGTCCCTTTTATGGTGTTCTTATATTTTAAAATGGATACGACCGCTTGTTTATCTTTTCTAAACTTGTATTGATTACTTTGGGTTGGATTTTAGGTTGTTAATGTCAAATTCAAGTTAAACGAATCATATATATACATATCCTACTTATACATAAAGAAAAAGCTAAGAGGGAACTAAGGCTAGTAACTTCTAAGGACCTATCTAGGGCAACTAAGGCAATTACTCTTTGAGCAATGGACTGCATTTATAGCTATGTCATTCACTACATAGGAAGGGAAATTCTGAATTCCATAACACACATTATCTTGGGGGAAAAAGTAGTTGTAGCTCGCTATCTTGGTGAAACTTGCACAAGGGAAACCTAGTTTTAAGGGACACAATTTCTATCACAAACACACATCACTTGAACTACATATGATTCTAAAATGTAGTGCAGCGCTCAGGTAATAATCACATTGGGGTGACCGCCGAGGTCAAACTGACTCAAGCATATGCATCTTTTATTTATTCTAATGTGTGTTTGATTCTTGTGTAGGTAAATAGGGTTTGTTTCGTAGGAAGTACAGTGTGCAACAAGAAAATACTACAAACAAAGTGGATATAACATAGAGTGAAGTGAAGGTGGCATTATTCAGACACTGAAAGTAACCAGATCTGCATCTATCGCCAGGACACTAACACCCAATTCAGACACTAGCGTTAAGAGATAATGTACTCTTCTGGGAAATATTATCCCAATACAACTTTCAAATCATTTTTTTCTAAAAAAAAACATACACAATTAAAAATGAGTGTGTTGCACTATCAATCTAACCCAGATCTAGTCTAGACATTTAGATACCATCTAAGTCACTCTTATCCTCTCATTGTTTGTACTTTATCATCATTATATGTTATTATATTGCATGTTTCTTATATGTATATGATTTACCATGGTCCTCTGATTAAGATTTAATTTTGTTAAATCATAGTTACAACAACTTTCTCAGTAGTCTTGAAATTTTAGCTACAGTTACAAGTTTCTAACGCAGTTTCATAACCACTTCACCTAGTCCAAAATAGTTATATGGGCATGAAATAGTTCACTCCTTCACCACAACATTAATTTTCTACTATATTTCAAGAATCTTGGGGGCATGAGTCTCCTTCATCTACATTTCAGTACATTATAGTTTATATTCAATTGTGTGACACCTGGGAATAACATGGGGCACTCATTCTCTTTTCTATCGATTTTCCTTATTTACATAATTGGGCATGGATACATCTACAACAATGTGTTCCATGGGGTTATGGAAGGTACCAAAGTGGATAATTTCTTCGTAGATAGTCCTTTCCTTTTGCACTCGAAGGGGTAGATATCAGAGTTGCTAAATGGCTTTGATACCAAATCTTCTTCCTTAGTGGGAGGGTGTTTCAACACTTCATTATTATTTTATATCTCCTACATTTTTTGTTGGGTTATATGCACCTAACACTCATGTTTATCCTTAGCACAATTGGGTATTGATCACTCCACAATCCTTCAGTGAAGTTCAACAACACAAATCTTCAAGTAGAAGAAAAGCAGGGGAAATTCTCCCTCTGCAAAACAAATAAGTGTATTCCTTTCTTTTTTACATCTCTTCATTTAATTTTTTATGTAAATGTAAATTTTTCATGTTACACTTTACAGTTGAGTTAAAATTCATTTCTTTACTATGGACATTGATTACACTGTGTGTTGCAAGTTTCACCGTGGAGCATGCCAACACCAAGCACAAACAGACTCTACAAAATAAACTCCAAGTAAATACAAAGTGTGTCTACACACTCATGTATCTTTTCATTTAAGCATGTAATTTCATTTCATAACTAACGGGGGAGAAAATGTAAACACTCAAATTTGGTAATTTACTCTTTGACACTATCAAATTCTGACAATGCACTCTTGCTAAGATAAATAAAAACTTTAAATTCCCACTTGGCACATTCTGAGGTCTTTTTTCTAGCTTGTTTATCCTTGCACACTGACATATCATCAATTTCTAAGAGTAAAAATCCATAGGCAAACATTAATTGAAAAGTTGTAAACTTCATATTGCATGTTTTACATCCCTAGGCAAGGTTGTATAGTTTGGTCAAGATGTTATATTTAGTCTTGGCTGAGTTGTATGGTCTTGTGTTGATATGTTCTTCAACTTTTATTTCAACTTCATATTATTTATTCGGTCTTTTAATCTCTCTGGGTAAGCATTTCTTTGATAAATCACCCACAAAACCCTATATAAGCAAGTAAACACTACCTCATTTGCTAACTTGGAAATATTATGGCACTACATTGATATACTCACTTTTAACACTTGCAAAAAGAACCCAAGGGTCCTTAAAACTTGCAATAGCACATCTATAGTAATTAGGGAAACAATCACTATATGTTTGAAGCTTTTTAATAGGTCAAGTAATTAACTCATTTCATCTACAAGCACTCAAACATGTTTTCTCTGAGTATTTTAGTAAGATCCAAACTCAACTCAAGCATTGTGAAAGAGATTTTCCAAATCTAGTTGTATTCATTTAGATATCACATGATAGGTAGAGAATGACATGTGGTTTAAGGCCTCTTCAGAGTAGCACCAACATCGACAATGGAGGGGGTACCCATAACCTAATTAATGTTTATTTTTTAGGGTCTCTTGTCCATAGTTAGGGTTTGAGACCTCATTTATGATGTTTAAAGAGCTTCACTGCATGATCACAAATTGGGTTTTGACAATGACAAACATTTACAGGAAAGTGACCATCTCAGGAATTTATAGATCTAGAATCCAAGTAGGCTCATAATTATATAGAAGGGTCAATACCATACAATATAGACTAGCAAAAGTACCCAATTCCGCACTGAGTCAATTTCTAGTTACAGTTCCATAAACGAAGCATTATCAGTCCTAAATCTCCATGTTCTAGTAGTTTACACACTCAGAACTTCCCATAACCATATGTAATCAGCTAAATGCACTCATCCCTTGTGTTTTTAAGTTTATATTTTATTTATAACATCAATTATGAGCTTTGATGCATTGTTCTGATATTGGTAATTAACGTTGGAAGTAAATTAATCAGAATAACCTTTTGTAGCTAGCCCTTATATCCTTTAGTTTACACATTTCACTAATTGAGATTTCATATAATCTAACTAGGGTGTAAACAGTAATGTGGAAGTAGAAAATAACTTTAATAGAACAATAACACATGTGTGTAGTGTATACTAGATGCCCCTATATGTATATGGAGTCTAGATAAAGGATTGGCCAACACATATTATCGTGTATCACTTTGTGTCCTACATCAGCACCACATATAAAATAAATTAGGGTGAAAATATATTCTCCTCTCGAGTTACTTGGCTTGATGATTGGAAAACCATTGACTACTTTTATGGCATGTTACTCACAATAACAACATCATCAAAGCTTGATCCATTATGGTGTACCTTATAATACCCATGACAATCATGATGAGTTGTTCCTTATCAAAATCCACACTTTGTGAGTTCCTCATGAGTTACATGATTAGACCCCTAGGTTTCCAGCGATCCACATCCTGATCTATCATATGTGATTCTTGATCCCAGTGAGTTACCCTAATTAAACTCAACTCATGGACTTGTATCGCACCAATTTCAAAGTCTTAACTCTCATTGTCCCTTTATGTTATTGAATGGTGATTAGATATCTACAATGTATTGAAAGGTTTCTTTTGGTGACTAGGCCTTCCTCGTCAATAAAACAATATCATTTGCATTGGATTTGGACATTTTACTAGTATTTAATCACCCTCACAAGCTTTCAGATAGGAGGAAACACCTTGCTCAGTGGTGAAGACCCCATTCTATAGATTGACCCTCAGATAAGCTCCTGTATGGATCTCCTTGTTTCACGTTAAACCTATCTCATCTCTAGATACCATATTTTGCCTCACATTCGGTATCCCCATTGGTTCAATCTTGAGCACTAGAGAAATTTCTCACCTTGGTTACATGATATTCGGATCCATTGGCAACATGCTTCACCAATCCACCTTGTGTAGTCATTGAATCACACACTTACTATGTACGTATAGCCTCTAAATACTTCATTTATAGACATGATTCCTGAGCGAGATAACTAGTCATTAATAACCCTTTCACCTTGTTTTGACATTGCTTCTATTTTTTTCATCCTTATTGCTTATTGTTTCTGACTTGTAACTTGATTTTTACATACTAGCCAACATCTTTCTCAACTTTGATTTCACTTTCTGCCGTTTTGAGTATCATATACAAGACCGCCCATTAGGGATAGGAGCACCCAAGAGCTACTATACCCTTTGGGAATTTTTGTCCACTTTCTCTCTTTTACTGATTTTTCAGATGTTACTCCTTTCTTATCTTTGTTTATCACTCTTAGTTAGCTTTTCACTTGTTAACAATTGAACTTAAGAAAAAAAATCATATATATACATGTCTTATTTAACCTCATTAAGGGGGCAAGCATTCAAGAGGCACGTACTATTACAAGGAGATGCATTTTGGCAATGCATACTTCATTGCATATGAGGGTTTATTCTCAATTTCATACCAAACATTTTCACTGGGACAAATTATTTATAGCCCATTATTATCTATGTGATTGGCACTAGGGCATCTTATCTCAAGGGAAACTATTTCAATCACACACACAAAAGAACTACATAGAGTCTGAAATATAGTGGACCGCTTGACTACAATCACATTGAGTATGATTTCGCTGAGGTTAGTCTGACTCAAGCATTTGCATATATTTTATTCATCTAATGTGTGTCTTGAGTAATGTGCAAGTAGTCTAGGGTTTATTGTTGCAGGTTACATAGGTGTGACATAATCAATATGATGTAACACACCTAACATGACCTACAAGGAGTGACAATACGTGACATTAGAAGGAACCAAATATATGAGCAATTCCATAAACACCATCACACGGAAAATATGCTAGCACCTATGGGCAGCCCTGTCCCCTTCCAGGTGCTCTTATCCCAAAGATTCGTCATAGTCCAATTTTTAGATATCAAAGACTTACATAACATCCAGAATACGCTCTTTCCATATCAGTCTCCAGTCCATAATCAGTCCAAACCTTTAGTTCCAAGTTGATTCATTTTACAAACCCTATCTATCACTCATGTTTGCATTTCCTTTGTTTGACCTTGCTTATTTATTATTTTATCTATCTAATCAGCAATGTCATTATCTTAGATTTAATTTTATTAAATCATTTGGTGAACCAGACAACTATGTTCATGGCCCAGATCCATTTCCTCTTTCTTCTTCTTCTGAGATCATGGCTAATTCTTCTACTTTCGTCCCCACTCGTGTCTATTCCCCGGACATCATTAGATATGAATATATTCCTATTACTACACAACATCCACCTCATTACACAAATAAGTTTATAGCTCTCTGTTTCAATGTTGTCACCACCCACTACAATAAGGCCCTTTTGTAGCTTCCTACCTCTATTCCTCCTCTTAATACACCACTTCCTCAACATGCTACTGCATCTAAAACCTATAGTATCATTGATCAATTAAAGAATACTCCAACTAAGATATCTCTCTTTGATCTATTGCACTAAGCTCTTGATTTTTTCTTACCTTAGAGGTTGCCCTTCACTCTATTCAAATCCAAAGCGATGACCCTCTAGTAGCTTTTTCCCATCTCATGGATTCTTTCAATCATATCACCAAATTTATCATATTTTCATGATGAGAACATTAGGTCTTGAGTCTTCCAATGATTCTCCTCCTCTTCTTATCATGCCTTTCATTTATGATTTCCAAATTAAGTGTGTACTTATTAATAATGGACTTCATACTGAATATTTATCCTTTATCAATACTTTCCCATCTCCTCATTCATCATAATGTAATTGAAAAGTTCTACTACTATCGTTTATGGCTATGATACTACTACTTGTGCATGCATTATTACTATCACTTTAGAGTTTACAAAAAGGACCTCACACTCTTTGCACCCTTTTCTATGTCATGGATGCCCCATTGCAATAGTTAATCTTCTACTTGGTTGACCTTGGATCCATGCTATGCAATTTGTTCCTTCTACTATCCATCATTATGTCAAGTTTATCTTTGATGGGTATGAGCATACTATTACCATTTATCTTGAACCATTCAAGTATTTTACATAGGAATTTACAACCTCCATGGTCATTCCCAGCTAAACCTATTCCCTCGCACCATCTTGATACATATGATGTTGGGGAACCTAGCAATTCTACTCCCATTCCTCCACCTTGTTGTCACTTCCTCTATTCATATTCCCACTACCAATCTCATCTCTCCTGTCATATCCTTGCATACCCCTTCTACACATCTAGTTAACAAGCCCCTAGAAAATTCTAAACAATACTTCTATGTAGAGGTTGATGATTCTGATGATGATGTTGTTGATATTATAGAGCTCACTGATGATACCTTGCATGCTTTGGATTTCACTCCCATGGATTTTGATGAGTCTCTCTTTCGTACTCACTATATTACTACTATTCCTGGTGAATATCAAGGTCAAATCTTCCATCACTCAACCCACCACTACTACTATAGATTCCTTATTCTAATATCGTACATGCTCTATAGCCTATTTCCCCTGTGCGGCATTTAATCTTCATCCAGTAGTCCCGGTCATCAATGTTACTATTACATCTTCTCTTATGTCATTTCCTCATTTTGATTACTTTATTTGCACATTATACATTGATCACAAGTATTGGCAGCATGTTCCTTATGATCCTACTTGCTCTGATAAATGTTTGCACATATGAAGGGCTCACCCAATCGATAGGGTTTACTCATACTGATATCACCCTTTTATTGTGCCTCACCCTCAATATCAATGCTATATCTTCCTCTTAGTAGCTCTAGGCCACATGTATTCCACATGAAATGTTGGGTTGCAACTTGACCCTTATCCTTCTCCCCTTACTCTTGAGCATTCTTGGCTTTGTTACATTAGTGGTACTATTGATCGACATAATACCATCCTCATTTTTCTAGTTGCTTCTAAGTATATTACTATTTGCAATGATTCACTCCCTTGTTATTCTCCTAATGTGACATGATGGAATGCACTCAAGTTCCCTGATACACCATTCACTGATGAGGAATATGTTATGGGCATGTATGATCTCCATATCTAGGGATTTTTCAAAGACAAACCCAAATGATTTGCATATCATGCATCTCAACTAGCCCTCTTTGGATTTGTTCTAGGTTTAGATGATATTCTCAATAATCTCGCATAGATCCTTTTGGTACATTCACACTTGGGGGCATCCTAAATCCCCCACACTTCCTGATGATAAACTCTTATTCCTGGTTCATACTTGATTGTTGAGGGTTTCTTTATATAGGACCTCACTTTACACACACACACACACACACACACATACACACACACACACACACACACACACACACACACACACACACACACACACACACACACACACACACACACACACACACACACACACACACACACACACACACACACACACACACACACACACAAACACACACACACACACACACACACACACACACACACACACACACACACACACACACACACACACACACACACACACACCTCAAGGAATCCTTATTCCTCCCTTCTAGCTGGATTTTTTTATATATTTGTAATCAAAAATACAAAAACATTAGATTAGATCTTGATTGGATGTATTCTTCCTATACTATATGTTGTACTTTGTTTATAAAGTTTCATAATATGCTTTATCATTTTTCATACACACATGCACATTCACATGCTATCTTGAGGTGAATATAGGTCACTTACAAGTTGTTACTATGATGTATGATGCTTGTTCCTATCCATTACTAGTCTCACTGAGGTTCTTAGGGCCATATACCTTTTCTCACTTACTATTAGGTTCTATCATTATGATACTTCACATTTTCATTCCTTTATTTAGATATTACATTGTCGTATACTACTTATCTTTCCTAACATGTTAACGAGTGCTTCATGTGTAGCATTTTTCTTGTAAGACTCCTTCCAATCATGGTTGTTTGATTTTCTTGTAATTTATTTATCACTATTTGTGGGCTATGCCCTATGTTTGTTTAATACCTTATTTGCACAAGCCTTGATAGCTCTGATTGTGTTGTGACATCCTAAGTGGTGTCTCGTGTATGTAACCAACTACTCGTTGTGTCCTTGTTTTTTGTTTTCCTATATACCCTTTACTAGTTGATTACTTCAATATGCATATTGCTTGTTTGTCACTAACACTTGAATGCTAGCATTTTCCCATTATTTTATTTACGCCATGGTAACTACCATGCATAATTTGTACCCCCTGCAGGATTCCTTTATCAGATGTGCACATTAGTTTCTACCTACCTCGTTTGGGATCCATTCACTTTTGTTCATCTCATGCACCCCAAATGAGTGGGGGGGAACATTGGGTGAAACTTTTTACCCTCCCAGTAGTTACATAAACACAGACATCATGATTGGAATAGAAATCAGTTACAGAATATGACCAAAAAAAGACTTGGCCAAAATTCTTAGGCATGGACAAAAGTGCTTAGAACAAACATGAACGTCTGGCTATTAATGTCCCACATGGGTGCTCCTGTCCTAGGGGGAAAATAGTTATAGACCAGTTTCAACAATTGCACAGTTATAATATTCTCTAGTTTCAATGGTTACACAGTCATTTTTAGATTGCAATCAATTACTAATATGAACTAACTGTTTACTCAAGAACCAAAATAGGAATTAAATAAGGGAATGGCACCTAGAGCATATGTAGGATAACAATATTCCTAGACAATGTGTGTCACCCAAGGAAAGTTACAAATCAAGTTTGTGATCATCTGCAATGGCACTTATCTATAAGGAAGCATTAACAGTTGGAGTGCAAAAAAACTTCTCTCCCAAAACACTTTTCCCTTACTGATTTGACAAGATGCCTAAATCTGAATTTTAGTCTTACGATGCTCAAATCACTAGTTTAGAAACATGATGAACAAATCATTCGTGTTATTATAACAAAATCCTAAGCATCAAGTCTACAAGCAAGAACACATTTCTATCCTTTTCTCTTTCAACACTCCAGGTGTACTCTAACCCCTTGGTTTAACTTTTCCAATATACATTTCCATTTTTTACATATTTTCCAAGTTAAAGTTCAATTGAATTTACCTAAAGCATTAAATACATGTGTTTTCTTGTTTTAGGTCCTATCTTATCCCAATGAAGGCAAAGTACACAATTAACCATGAAGGAAATCCCAAGCACGCTTCAACAAAGGCAACATTCTAAGGAACTACATGCACACATCGTTATCACTCTACACATGCAATGGTCACCCCTAGGATCCTTATCCTTCCCTTCCCTTAGATTATCATGATACACATTTTGAACTATTCTATTCGGCACACTACAATGCTCATTCAACACATTATTGGGTACAATATTCATTCGACTCTCCAAGATACATTTTTCTTTTCTACTTTATGCTACCAAATCCTTATTCACCGACATAAAGTGGGGGAAAATGTCGTCACTAAATCACACACTTACTATGTACATCTAGCCTCTAAATATTTCATTTATATACATGATTCCTAAGTGATAAAACTAGTGATTAATAACCCTTTCATTTTGCTTTGACATTGCTTTTATCTTTTTATCCTTATTGCTTACTATTTTTGACTTGCAACTTGAAATTTTACATACTAGCCAACATCCTTCTCAGCTTTGATTTCACTATTTACCCTTTTGAGTATCTTGTACATGACCACCCATTAGGGACATGAGCGCACGTATGTTAGTGTCCCCTTTGGGCACTTTTTTCCACTTTCTCTCTTTTACTTATTTTTTGAATGTTACTCCTTTCTTATCTTTGTTTATTGCTCTTACTCAGATTTTCACTTAACGAAAAAACTTAAGCAAAGAAATCGTATGTATACATGTAATATTTAAACTCATTAAAGAGGCAAGAATTCAAAAGGCACATATTATTACAAGGAGCTAATATTTTCTATCTACTACACCAAGGACTACATTTTGGCACTGTATACTTCACTGCGTAGAAGGGTTTATTCTGAATTCCATACCACACATTTGGATTGGGACAAACTAGTTATAGCCCACTATTCAGTGTGCTACTAGAACTTAGGCATCCTAGTTCAAGGGACACTATTTCAATCACACACACAAGACCTACATGGATTCTAAAATATAGTGCAGCGCTCAGTGACAATCACATCAGGGTGATCGTTAAGGTTAATTCGACTAAAACATATACATATTTTTATTCATCTAATGTGCACTTGAGTACTATTTAGGTAGTAAGGGTTTCTTTTATAGGTACATGTGAGACAAAGTAGGGGTTTAATGAACCTGATGTGACCTACAACGAACAATAAGTGACACAGAAAGAATTATATCTTGAGTATTTCCACAAACACCAATGCCTAGATCGGATGCTAGTGCTCAGGCGGCCCCATCCCAATCTAGGCGCTCATGTCCCAGAGATTTTTGCAGCCCATTTTTTGATACAAAACTTACACAACCCATAATCTCCCATTCCAAATTAGTCTCTAGTCCAGAATCAATCTAGACCTATGGTTACAAACTCAATCATTCTACAAACCATATATATCACTCTTGCTTGCATTTTCTTTGCTTGATATGTTTTATTTACTATTTTATATGTATGATCAGCAGTGCCCTTATCTTGTATTTAATTTTATTAAATCATTTGGTGAACCTGACAACTATATCCATGACCTAGATCCATTTCCCTTATTCTTCTTCTTTTGAGATCATAGCTAATTCTTCTACTTTCATCCCCACCTGTGTCTATTCCATAGACATCATCATATCTAAATATATTCATATTACTACACAACATCCACCTTACTCCACAAATTCCTTTGCATCTCCCTCTGTTAATGTTATTACAACCTACCACAATAGGTACCCTTTACAACTACATACCTATATTCCTCCTCTTAATACACCACTTCCTTAACATGTTGCTTCATCTAAAACCTATGATATCATTCAAGAATTAAATAATACCTCGGTTAAGATATCTCTCTTTGATCTATTACAACAAGCTTTTGATTGTCGTCATATCTTAGAGGCTTCCCTTTTCTCTATTCAAATCTAAAGTGATGACCCTCTAGTAGATTTTTTCCCATATCATATATTCTTTCAAGCATAATACCAATTCTATCACATTTTCTTATGAGAACATTACTCCTGAGTCTTTCATTGATTCTCCTCCTCCTCTTATCATGGATCGCATTCAAGATTTCCAAATTAAGCATGTATATATCCATAATGGCTCCATACTAAATATTCATCCTTTATCATTACTTGTCCAACTCCACATTATTCATAGTGTAATTGAAAAGTCTACTATTGTCATTTATGGCTATGATACTACTACTCATGCATGCATTGATACTATCACTTTAGAGTTACAAGTAGGACCCCACACTCTTTTCACCCTCTTTTATGTTATGGATGCCCCGTCACAATACAATCTGCTATTTGGTTGACCTTGGATCCATGTTATGTGAGTTGTTCCTTCTATTGTTCATCATTTTATCAAGTTTATCTCTGATGGCTACATGCATACTATTACCATTGATCCTGAACCATTTACGTATTTTCACATAGACTTTGTAACCTCCATGAGCATTCCCTCGCACCACCTTGATACATAGGATGTTGGGGAATATAGCAATTCTACTCCCATTCCTCCACCTTTTGTCACTTCCTCTATTCATACTCCCACTACCGATCTCATCTCTCCTGCCATATCCTCCCATACCCCTTCCAAATCTATTTTTAAGCCCTTAGAAAATGTAGAGACTGATGATTATGATGATGATGTTGTCGATACTCTAGAGTTCACGGATGATACCTTGTGTGATTTTTATTTCAATCCCATGGATTTTGATGAGTCTATCTTTCATACTTGATATATTACTACTGGTCCTAGTGAATATTAGGTCAAATCTTCCATCACTCAACCCACCACTACTATTATGATTCCTTATTCTAATATCGTACATCCTCTACAGTCTATTTCTCCCCTGTAATTCCTTCCTCATCCAATAGTCCTAGTCACAATGTTACTGTTACCTCTTCTCCCATGTCATTTCCTAATTTTGATTACTTTACTTGCACATTATACAATAATCACAAGTATTTACAACATGTTCCTTATGATCCTACTTTTTTTGAAAATGTTTACACATATGAAGGCCTCACCCAATTAGGATTTACTCTTACAAATATCACCCCTTTGATTACGCCTCACCCTCGATATCAAGGTTATATCTTCCTGCTCATAGCTCTAGGCCCATGTGAAAGTTTGGATTGCACTTGACCTTCATCCTTCTCCCCTTACTCTCAGGAATTTTTTGCTTCACTACATTGGTGGTACTATTGATCGAAATAATACCCTTCTCACTTTTTCATTTGATTTTAAGTCTACTATTATTCACAACAATTCACTCCCTCATTATTGTCCTAATGTGACACAATGGAATGCATTCAAGTGCCCCAATACACCATTCACTTATGAGAAATATGCTATGGGCATGTATGATCTTCGTATCTTGGGATTTTTCAAAGATAAACTGAAATCCTTTACATATCATGCATCTCAACTATCCCCCTTTGGATTTTTTCCAGGTTCAGACGATATTCTCAATAATCTCACATAGATCCTTTTGGCATTCACACTTAAGGGCATCCTAATTCCCCCACACCACCCAATGGCATAATCTTGTTCTTGGTTCATACTTGACTGGTGAGGGTTTCTTTATATGGACCTCACTTTATATGAGCACACACCTAGGGGAATCTTTATTCCTCCCTTCTAGCTAGTTTTCTTTTATATATTTACAATAAAAAATCTAAAAACATTAGCTTAGATCTTAATTTGATGCATTCTTCCTTTCTTATATTACTCTATGTTGCACATTTGATTATCACGTTACTACAATTCAAAGTGTGCTTTATCATTTTTCATACACACATGCACATTCACATGGCATTTTGAAGTGAATGCAGGCCACTTACAAGTTGTTTCATGATGTATGATGTTTGGTCATATCCATTACTAGTCCCACTGAGGCTCCTGGGGCAATCTACCTTTTCTCACTTACTAGCAGGTTTTATCATTACAATATTGCACATTTTCAAATTCCTAGCTAATTTTCCCTAATGTTTGTTTATGTTTGGTTTTAATCAACCATGATAGAAAAAATGGAGCGAGAGCTAATTTCGAATTATGACGGTTGTAATGGTTATTCCCTCCATGGTTACTCTGTTGGAGAATAGGTCAGGAAAGTAGGGCGAGGTCTCCCGCTTGAACTTCTCAGGCACTTGGGCCCCAGGGTGAGTGCATCGGAAACCTTCTTAGTTGGAGATCCTAGGAGAAGCCAAGACAAAGAGGAACTTTTGCTAGAAGAATTTGTGTTAGTTTCTCTCGATGACAAGGATGGTCTTTCTGCACAGCTGAAACTCCTCGGGTAGAGGGTGATATTTGCCAAATTTGTGGGTCATCATCTGTCACATGATGGGATTCAAAGTTGGTGTGACACCCAATGGGGTAGTGATCTAAGAGTTTAGTTCATGGTCAAAGGTTTCTTCCTGGTTATTTTTAGAAGTGAAGCTCATAGAGATGACATTATAGCTAGAAAAGATAGTTTATATCTTGACTCTGGTGTCCATATTAGAGCCTGGAGCACTAACTTTGATCTAGAGCAAGTGATCATGGAGAAGATCAAAGTTTGGGTTACATTATACGCCCTGCCCTGTGAATACTAAAATCTTAAAATCCTCTCCAAAATATGTTCTAGTTTGTGAAGAGTTATTGACATCAACCCTATTACTCTCGAAGGTTCCCTTTCAGCCTTCACCTAGATCTTTGTTTCTATATATATGTCTAAAAAATTGCAGGACTTCATTGTAATTTCCTCTTCTTCAGGAAAATGGATTCAAAGGGTTGAATATGAAAGAATATCTGTCAACTAATTCAGATGCAAACA
Source organism: Taxus chinensis (assembly GCA_019776745.2). Taxonomy (NCBI): domain Eukaryota; kingdom Viridiplantae; phylum Streptophyta; class Pinopsida; order Cupressales; family Taxaceae; genus Taxus; species Taxus chinensis. The sequence goes on along the minus strand of CM034149.1, from coordinate 656,147,048 downwards.
AAAGGGTCACTTCCAAAAGGCTTGCAAGAACGGTCCTGTTCTGAGTAATGTTATATGGAGAAAAATTGACAAGTCTCGGTCTGAAGAAAAGACCTTGGTTCCTTCTTCTTCTATTTATGTTCAAGAAAAATAGTTAGAAGTGCCTTGTAACAATCTGGCTTCCAAACCTTTGTTTCTTGACCCGGCTACCATCTCCTAGGCTAAGGAAACCATGACGGTGGTATAGGACTCTACTCATATCCTAGCCTTATTTCAAGAAGGTCTAGCCATAGGGCATGGTGCCAATACCGAATCCCTGGAGAAATGGGTTTGCGATCAAGATTTAGAGGCAACTCTTCAGCTTGAGGATGTGAGGGAGGATGTTAGCATGTATGATTAAGAAAAACATCCTAGAGGTGATTAGATCTAGTCTTGGAGCTCTATTCTCCCCACCCTTGCCATTTTACGCACTAATTTTGGCCCTAAGAATCCTCTGGGTAGGCCCTCTAAAGAGCAACTCTCCAAACGGGAGATTGCAGTGAGTAAAAAACAACATGTAGGTTCTTTCTTTATGTCTTCAAGTAGGAGAGGTGAATCCTCTCTAAAGAAAGGATGAAAATCATCTCTTAGAATGTTAGGGGTCTAAATGCCCCTTAAAAACAATGTCTTCTTAAGCGCTATGTCACAGAACAGGATGTGGATCTTTGTTTAATTCAAGAAACCAAAATGTCCAAAGATGAATGCCTTTCAAGTTGGTTACGTAGCTAGAAAGGCTAGAGTGGTGCTTTTGTCAATTTAAAAGGTGCATCTGGTGGTTTGGGTTTCATTTGGAAGGTTATTAAAATTTATGTCAACCCTATTTCAGAATGCTCAAGTTTTCAGTGGTGTAGGGTTCAGGTTAAGCACACAGATGAATCATTCCTTCTTTGTAATGTGTATGGCCAGAAATAATCCAATCAAGAAGGAAGAAATATGGTCCAAGTTGGCTGGTGATATTAGGTCTTTTCTAGTGAAAAAAATATTCTAGCTGGAGATTTTAATGCCACTCTTTCTAATAAAGATAAGTGAGGTGGGATTCATTGGTAACCACGTTCTCAATTGGACTTCATAACTTTCGCAGAGGACTCTGGCCTGATGGACATTGAGATGAAGCGAGGTTAGTTTTCGTGGGCTAATAGACACTTGGGATTTGGGAGAATAATGGTCAGATTAGACTGTTTCTTGGTTTCTGATGACTGGCTTCAACAAAATTTTCTAATTGAAAGTGAAGTTATCCCCCTATCCAGTTCAAATCATTTTCCAATTTCTCTCGGTATTCAATTTAACCTTCCTCCACATCAATCTCCTTTCAAATTTGAAATTGATGTGGATGCAGGACCCTAATTTTCTGGATTTGATCAAAAGCTGGTGGGCATCCTTCGGTGTGATAGGTACCAGAATGTACATTCTTTCTAAAAAATATTCTCTACTACAAGAGTAGCTACTAGCTTGGAATGCCTCTTCCTTCAAAAATATATTCCTTGTAAAAAGAAGAGTGGAAAATGAGATCTGGGTTTTAAATGAATTCATTTTTTGGGAAGGCATGGGTCAAGTGGAATTCAGGAAAGAAAAAGTGCTTCTCAGTGAATTGGGAGATCTTCTCCTAAAAGAAGAAACATATTGGAGACAGAAATATAGAGAGATCTGGTTGAAAGAAAGAGACAAAAACACCAAGTTTTTCCATTCATCAGTCAAGGCCAGGAGAAATAAGAACTACACTTCATCTCTCAAAATGGAAGATGGTTCATGGATCCCTTCGCAAGCTCCTATTAAAGAAGAAGTTGTTTCCTATTTCCAAAATTTTTTGAACGGTGATAATAGTTCCTCTCTTGCTTTTCAGCAACCTTTTTTGGAACAAATTCAAAAAACTATGCTTGAAGAAGATAATGGAAAATTATTTTCCCCTTTCTCTAAAGAGGAAATTTGTTTTATTATTTTTCTATGGAAAGAGACAAATCCCTTAGACCTGATGGTTTCCCTGCAACCTTCTTTCAAGATTTTTGGAATGAAATCGGTGAAGATGTATGGCTTGCAATTGAAGAATCTAGAAGATCAAGGAAGATTTTAGGGGAAATGAATCATACATTCATCTGTATGTTCCCTAAAAAGAATCCTGCCAAAAAACTTGATGATTTTTGTCTAATTTCTCTCTGTAACATTTCCTATAAATTATCTCAAAAGCTATAGCTTCTAGACCAAGTCCTCTTTTGAATAGATTGATCGCTCAAGAACAAAGTGGTTTCATCCTAGGTAGGTCTATCTCTAATGGCATTATCATTTCATGCAATATTATTCAATCTTTGAATTCATCCTCCATACCAAGTATGATGATCAAACTAGATTTTAGCAAAACATACGATCGTATCAATTGGAGATTCCTCCTCAAATCTCTTCAAAAAATGGGCTTCTGCGACCAATTTTGTAATTGGATTTTCAATTTTGTTTCCTCCTCTCATTTCTCCATCTTGGTTAATGGTTCGGAGGAAGGTTTCTTCTCCAGTAGTTAGGATTTAATACAAGGTGACCCTTTGTCCTCCTTCCTCTTCATTCTTGTCACCGAGGCTTTGAGCAGAGCTATCAAATCAAATATTGCACAAGGATCCTTATCTGGTATTATAATGACAGTGCATCTCCCTCCCCTTTCCTGTCAGCATTTTGCAAATGACACCTTTCTTTTTGGTACCCGCTTCTGTCTCAAAGACCCGCACTATTAATAACATCCTCAATTCCTACTCTAAAGTTGCATGTCAGGTAATTAAATTTCTCAAATTTGTCATTTTATTTTTTAACGTCTCTCTTCGCTTGCAACAAAGAATTAGGGTTATTTTAGGTTTTGAGTTGGGTTCTCTCCCACACAAATATCTTGGTATACCCTTATTCTCCGAAGCCAGTAAAGTATCTCTTTGGGACGATTTTCTTTATTCTCTCTCCCTAAGATTGCAATTGTGGAAAGGGAAGTGGTTTTCTTTAGCAGGTCGTGCTCTTCTCATCAGATCGGTCCTTAGTGCCCTTCCCATTTACATGCTCTCAATGTTGCACATTCCCAAATTCTTCCTTGGTAAGTTTGAGAAAAATTTCAGATCCTTTCTTTAGCAAGGTAATAATGAAGAGAGGAAATTTCACTTAGTAAAATGGGATGATGTCAAGCTCCCCAAATATTTGGGTGGTTTGGGTTTTATTGATTTGGCTATGCAAAATATTGTTCTTGGTGCTGAATTAGTTTGGATTTTCATCTTTGATCCCCAAAGGTTGGTTTTTTAAGTTCTCTCACACAAATATCTTGAAGCTGGTCATCCTAAGCTTCTGCTCTCGAGTGAATATCTTCCTAAAGGTTCACACATTTGGAATTTTCTATGCAAATGCAAGCATCTCATTGCAAACCAAATTTCTTGGCAAATCAACAATGGCCTTAGAGCTGATTTTTTAGACGATAGCTGGGGCGGGCTCGAGCCACTTATTTTAAATTATAATCTTAATCATGTCATGAACATATCTAAGGTAGTCTAGGGTATCAAGGTGGCCAACTACAGGACTCTAGCCTTAGATGGCTCTCCTTCTTTTTTTTGGAAGGATATCCCTTCTTTGGGTGTGACTGAGCAAAAAGTATCTATTTACAAAGATGCCCTCTCTTATAGAAAAGTCAATTATAAGGTACACGAGGATCATCTTCTATGGTTTGGATCTCCCTTAGGTTCTTACTCTGTCAAAGCAGGTTATTCTAATCTCATTACTATGTCTGGAAAAGGGGTTCCCAACTGGACTGGTTGTTGGAATTCCAAGATTCTTCCGAAAGTGGTTTTTTTTTGGTTGGTTTGTTGTTAAAATATAAATCCTCATGCAACTCCACATAAGATTATGGGGCTATGTCGGCCCTTCTAAATGTATCCTTTGTAATAATGTTGAAGAAGATATTGAGCATCTTCTTCTCTTTTACCCTTTTGCAGTTCAGGGGTGGAATTGGTTATTTGGCAAGCTAAGCTTAGCATGGGCTCCTTGTAGCAACCTTGCAACTACTCTTAAAGCTTAGCCGAAGCTAGGAGGTAAGATTTCTCTTAGCTCCATTTGGTCCATTGCGCCCTTCCTACTGATTTGGCACATCTGGTGGGAGTGTAATCTTTGAATTTTTAGAGAGGAAGTCTCGAGCTTTCCTGACTTCTCCAATAAACTAGAAATTTCCATATCGGAAAACATCAGCATCCACTGTCTCAACAATCCTAACTTCACCTCTTGTGATGCTGAAATCAGGAAATTTCGGCCTCACATAAAATTCCTAATCTTAGATCGGTTGTTTGTTAAGGTTTATCTCAAATTGAAAAAATTCTTAGAAGAAGAATTACGAGATGGACGCCTCCTCCTCCGGGTTTTTACAAACATAATTTTGATGGGACCTCTAGAGGCAACCTAAGTAAATCTCAGGTGGGTTGTCTAGTGAGAAAAGAGAATAGTGATATTCTTGTAGCCGGTTCCTTCCCACTCAAAAAGGGCACCTGCAACTTAGCAGAAGCTCAAGCCCTTCTCGAAGGAGTCAAACTATCCATTATCTATGGGTATGAATCTCTTCAGGTTGAAGGGAACTTGCAAATTATTTTCCATGTTATAACTAAAGGGTTGGCTCTTTCTTGGCACCTAAATTTTTACATCTCTAATATCCTCTATTGACTATGTAAACTCAAAAAGTTTAGCATCAATCACACGTATGGTGAGGCCAACAGTTTCGTTGATTTACTAGCAAACTCTACAATAGATTTCCTAGACGCCATCAAAATATCAAGCATTTCGAAAGATTGACTTATATTTTCTAATATCGTCTCACATGAAGGAAAGGCAAGTCTACATCAGCTAATATGATGGTGATATGTGTGTCTCATCCTTTTATTATATCGTCAGCCTTTTCTCCTTCACTTTCCTTCTTGGGTTTCCTGGTCCATTCTCTAATGGATTTTTTGGGCTTCCCATTTCTTTCTCTCCATGGTGAACAACCAGAGTTGGTTGTTACTTCTATTATCGATCGGTATCACCTTTCGGAGATTTTTCAGTACTCTTCTGCAAGGGAAATAGAAGCCATTGAAAATATTTTGGGTGAAGCTTACATGTTTAATTCGCATAGAGCCCGAGTGAATTTTGATATTACAGGAACCTTTATCTCTTTTTTCCTCCTTATTCATCATGTTCCATCAAATGTTGAGTTTGTGGTTGTTGATATCATTTATCCAATTCACCTTGGAGATCTTCACGATGAATTAGTTGATTTTCATTTACCTAATCCCCTTATGTGGATAGAGGAAGTAGATGAATTAACAACTGGTTCTGGACGTGGGATTCAGTGGCTCAATGGGCAATACAGGGACTTACTTCATTTTGCTAAAAAGGTGGAAACTATTTTTGTGTACGGACATCCTAATCCTTGGCTTCTCCCTCCCATTCATATTAATGTAGCCCTTTTCCCCATTGATTTTGTAATCGATAATCTTAATGAGTTACAGGATCGTGTCGGGGATGATTTCCATTTCCTGCTTCATGAGGTTACTACTCATGTTGATGGATACATTGGTGGTGGAGCTCGCAATAGGGATTCAATTCGGTGTTCATTGGTGTTTCTTCCTCTTTTGGTTCACTCATGTTCTGCGACCTAATTCTCGTCCTTCCTTTGTTTTCATGTTTCCTTTTGTTGGCTTAGTTCTTGTTTCATTCTACTTTGACTTTTCTCTCTTGGTTCCCTTATTCCTCGGAGGACCTGCGGTCTCCATTTTGAGCTTCTTTTTTAGTGTTTCCCTTCTCTTTTGTTTCTGCTTGTTTGGGTGGGGCCGTTTAACCCTTCGATTCTAAGCTCCAGTCAAAATCATTTAAAAATAAAATAAAAAATTGCACATTTTCATTCATCTATTCAGATATTTCATTTTTGCACAATATTTATCTTTCTTAACATGATAACGAATTATTCATGTGTAGCATTTGCCTTGCAAAACTCCTTCCAATCATGGTTTTCTTATTTACTTATACTTTATTTGTCATTGTTTGTGGGCCATGCCATATGTTTGCTTGATACCTTGTTTACACAAGACTTGACAACTCCAATTGTCTTGTGACATCCTGAGTAGTGTCTGCACACACCAAAAATTACATGTCCTACATTGTCAGAAAAAGGTTACAAAATTCTCCAATGATGATTCAAGTCCTTTCAAGAAGGTGTTCGAGCTCCAAAATCCATTTGCTATGTATATTTGTTGCCTAGACATCTTTACTTAGCCTTCTCACACATTTTCCATCTTTCTGCTTCTTTCTGCGCATATTTTGGCCTTTAGTGCCAGTACCGCCACCCTACCTAGGCAGCAATTCTGAAATAGCCACCCATGTAGGGCAGCGGTCCTAGACAATTTTTCCATATTCCATCATGCATGTTTTTAACATGTGACGATTCACTTAACTTCACTTTTAGCATGCATTCGTGGGCCAAATTGTCTAAAAATAGTTTTGATTTCTTGGTTCTCCTTCCCTCTTCTATTTTTGCATGTGCTTTAGTTAGTTGGAACTTCCTCTTCTTGCCTTGTGCATGAAGGCACATCCCAGCCCCAATTCTTATATATTCCATGTTTGTATTCAAGCAAAAGGCCTAAGATTTTTTGTGTATCTTGCATTGTATTGCTGCCACAATCTTGCTAGGAATTTCATAGCCAAGCTCAGATCTCTTGTGCTATCTCTCTTCTACTTGCATTGCATCCAGACTACCTTCAAGTTGTCATTGCTCAAGTGCCATCCTCCTGCCATTGTTCTTATATTCTCAATCCCTTGGACTCATATGAACACTCGAAGAAAGAAAGGAACAAACTGAGGGGACAGATACAGATACAACCATATTTTCCAAAGCTCTTGCTTATCCAGGTTAGAATTGTGTGTTTGTTTGCTTTATTTGTTAAATTATCAATTTTAAATCACTAGTTTCAATTACATATCAAATAGAGTAGTAAAATTGTTCATTTCAATAGGTTAGGAAATTACAAGTAGATCAAATCATTAGAAAGTTTGCTCTTTAACATTACCAGGGAAGTTGTGGGGAACAATAGCTCTTTCAGGGTCATGATTTGTTCTTCACCTCTAAGGTAGGGTTTGAAGGGTTTTGATTAGATTAGGTTATTTGTTTTAGATTAGATTCATATATTCACACAAGTAACTAGCTACATCTGGCTGATTACTTGTCTTTAGTTTATTTATTAGATTAGAACGCATTGCTTAAAAACTAGAAAAGATAAAAAAGATTTCCTTTGATAGATTAGTTTACTTTTTATTGTTTTGTTATGATATATTGTGAAAACTCCAAAAACATAGATTAGATTTCCTTTAGTAGTTAGTTTTCTTATTAAAATCATTTCATTTCATTATGTATGACCATCAATGGTCCACAACAAGAAAAGACGTACATTTTTGATCCCTTGGTCCCACAACCCAACAGGGCCGGAATTGATAACTGACATTGATACAAGTTTACATTTGACAATCTTACGTACACCTCCAACTTTTGTTGAGAAAATAGAATGACTAAATATGTTAAACATCATTGTTAATCAAGCCTACGATTATTGGACCTACTCCTGGCAACAGGGTTTGATTACGCACATGACCATACAAGGGCCACAACCTCCATGAGTCTTTGGTTGTGATCCTCAGGTCCCACAACCCAATGGTCTTGCTAACCAGTTAGACATTGACACTAGTTTACATACATTAGTATTCAGATCTTCACCACTTCCACCAGACATTATTGCACAACTTTCCTTACTGAACATAGCAGTCAATCAGGCTAATACTTTCTAGACTAGACCAGAAAATCACCCATAGTCCCTATGGCTCCACTACATCTCTCGTTTTCACTTCCATGACCTTGTCTGGAAATCCATACGAGGCACTGGTAGGTCACTTTCCAAGTGTTCAATAACCAATAAAAAGAATCTTGGTAGAGCTTGATATTGATTGGAGTCTCCGAGCAGCTATTATATCAAACCGAGCCATCACACCACTTCAAGTTAGGAGAGCATTCTTTGCCTTAGACTCGCAGATCTTGATATTGCGTGTTGAAGACATAAGATTTCCCAATTAGCTTGATCTCCATCACCACACTCACATTCACATTCATTCTACACCAGTTGTCTCAGCATGACCTTGAGAGGTCAGGTGCGAAGAAGGTCACGTGTTGATTTTCTATCGTACAAATTGGTGAACCCGACGTGAAGAGCTAGTCTCTAAATGTTTCCTACTTTCTTCATCCATCCTTTATTCTGTGGGTATTCTTATACCCCCCAAATATGTCAGGATACGATGAGTATGGTTGACCCATCCCATGTTTTGACATGTATAACTACCAGACAGGTATACCACAACAATCACCTTCACTCTCAACATGGGCGGACAACCACTCAATTGCTCAAAACCCTCTTCTTCAGGGAACCAATGTTGGTTCCTCTGTACGTATTGAGGAACTTGACCAAATCATATAGACTTATCCTCATGAACAATCAAGTTCAAACAACATGACTTTCACTGGGGAAGCAAGTTCATCTCCTCGGGTATTGTTTTGACAACCCATTAGCATGCAATCAGACCAACTCCCACATCTAGATGAGGAATACTTAGCACGATATGCTAGGAGTGAACAACACTTCCAGAATATGAACCAAGATTTTGATAGGTTGCAAGGACAAGGTGATGTTCTACTCCAAAATAATAACGCTACCCCTCCACCAACTAAAAATACTGCTAATGAGGGGTGGCATACATAGTGAACAATTCATAGCAGGATACCATACTCCTCAACAACCTCTGAGGGTTCAACAAAAATCACCTAAGTAAATCACTGCCCCATCAATGGGTGATGTCATCTCGGCATTGGTAGACAAATTCAAGGAGCTATAGCTTGCCCAAAATGCTCAAAATTCATACGCAGGGCAAGCAAAAACTTCTCCCTATCCACAGAATTATGGACAAATACCTACTACACAGAATCCTCTAGTTTATATGGGTACTCCAAACCCTAGAGATCTACTTATGGGGATGGGAACCTTGGGTATGCCCCCTCACACCACATATGGATATCTGTAATAGGCACTAGACTGGAAGTGCGTTCTCAAATTCCATACCCACCAGAAATGCAATGTTCCCTGGCTTCGTGCCTTTAATTCCATATCAAGGTAATCAACCCCCCTACATACACATGTATTCTAAATCTCTACAGGGGAATATGTACACTTACCCAAGTCCATATGGACAACCACAGGGGATGCCATACACCCCAACAAATGTTTATGTTGTCCCATTTCAGCAACCAATGCAACCTCCACCTCCCCAACAAGGATCTTCAATGGTGGAAATGTACACAATGGGGACCTATTCTGAATATCTTAAGGAGCCTCTAGACTTCTCCATTCAGACATTCATGCTCCTGAGACCCTTTCCCAATCTTCCAAAATTCAAAGGGGAGGGTGATCCTAACACCCACATCAAAGCTTATGCAATGGCCATTCAAGAGCTACTCCCATGGGACGCAGTTGTTGCGAAGATTTTCCCTAAGATGCTAGAAGGTATTGCTCTCGATTGGTACTATAGGATACCAGAGGCTTCAATACACTCCTTCAAAAACTCATATCAGAATTTATTAAGGATTTTGATATGAACAAACTTTTGAGAACATGAATCAGGGAATTCCTTCATATCAAGCAAGAGCACAATGAGTTTACAACCCACTTCATTCAAAGGTGGCGACAAGTTCTCTACTCCTCTGCAAGCGCTCCAAATATGGATCAGACGGAGCTTTGTGATTTGTTCCTCCACTCTCTCAATAGGGAGACAAAGGAAGAAGTTCAAAAGTTCCCGCTAAGGAGCTATGAAGAGGTACTAGAGGGTGCTCTTTGAATTGACCAAGTAGCCATTGACAGTGGTCGTAAGACTTATGGAGCTAATGGAAGGTTAGTCACCCCTAATCAAAATAACCCCGGTTACTCCAACAACACGAATAACAATCAAGGACCAAAAATCCTTAATAAGAATCATGGAGTCATGACGGATGGGGTGACAGACCAACCTAAGAAACCTAACGTTGTTAATGCTCCCAATACAAGCACTTCAAACAATAACAATAACAATGATCAACAATCAAAGAAATAATAACTTCTCACCCTTAGTCAATGTTGTAGATTTTAACCGTCAACAACAACAACAACAACAACCTCAACAATCAAGACAAACACAGACCCAAGGCCCTAACCAATACCCAAGCAGGTATCCAAACCAATTTCAAAACCAAGGGCAAGGGTTCCCAAATTTTAACTATAACAATCAACAGTAAAGCAATAATCATAGTTTCAGACCACAACAAGGTACAAACCAAAGGCCTCAAGATTATGATCCTGATTTATATTGTGGTTTCCATAGGGTTCATGGGCATGACGCAAGAACATGCCATGATTGTAACAAGTTTTTACAACGTTTTCCAGAGGATCAAAGATAGTTATTTGTTGACATGTTTTTGGAAAACCTGACAGTGCCCACTCAAAACACCTACATGGGACCGGTATCTCCATAGAACACACCACTCAGAATCTTTAATGATCCTCTCCCCACATGCATCCAAAGGATGGTAGAATAGATCCCAATGGTTCAAACAAAGGTATTGTAATAGGGACCCATGATCGCGAAGCCTCAACTTCGTCAAACCCACAAGTGGCACCTCCTTTGGATGGTCGCCAACAAACAAAAATTGTGGGGTTGGTGGAGTTAGACACTGAACCTCAAATTAACGTTGCCACTAGAACCAAGGATTATTCTTCGTAGCCAATCCTGATCTACCCGACTATATCAGATGACATTCATGATATGCTAGGCAAGCCAGTAGGAGCTTATGACTTGATCAGTGACTTAACTAAGACTTTCTCTCACATTTCCTTCTTGGATCTGTTAAAGAATTCCCCTACTCATAGAGCCTCTACTAGAAGCACTGGGTCTTGGTCATTTGACTAACATCACCCCTCCTCCAGAAGCACAAATAAACCATGTGGACTTTGATGTCTATCCTCCAGGGCAGCCTGAAAGAGATGTTGGATTTGTATTTGACATCAGCAAGATGCCCATAGACACTGAAATAGCTCGTAGAGGTGATCCAACATTGTTTTTACAAGTCTGGATTTACAACAACTACGTAAAGTGTGCGATGATTGATGATGGGGTAGTGGTCAACATAGTCCCCTTCTCTTTCCTTCAAAAGCTAGGGTACAGAGAGACCAATTTCTCTTCAACATGAAACACACTGAGAGGCTATGACAACCTCAAGGCAATCAATTGGAACTATAGTGTTGTCAGTCACCCTTGGACCTAAGATGGTACTAACTGAGTTTTATATTATAGATCAGGAAACCAACTATAATATGATCCTTGGTCATCCTTGGATTCATCACATGAAGGTGATTCCCTCCACTTTATTTCAGGAAGTTAGGTTCCTACATTTAGGGAAGGTATTTGTGGCACAGGGTGATCCAAAACCCTTCAACATACACCTAGCTAACTTGAAAAAGAGGCCAGGATCCACTCTGAGTTTGAGCTTCCTAAAAATCAGTTAAATAAACCTGCAAGCTCAGTACCAGAGGAAAATTTGGTTCCTACAATGGAATTAGAAGTCACGGGTTTGATCGAAAGGCATTCTAGAAGTCAAAGATGAAACCATCATCATAGAGACAATATCATTAGGAACCACAACAAATATTGTCGAGCTATTGGAGAAGGATTTACCCATTCTCCTTCCTTTCGATTCTATGGGCATGGGACATACCCTGGGACTCGGTTCTCTTCCAGCAAATGAGGTTTGTATGGTTGAGGTAACTGAGGTAAAGGAGAAAGATTCAAAAGATGATCCAACATCCATTTTTCCAAGTAATTGTTGGACTCTCCATTTTGATGGAGCCAAATGTCATTTTGGCATTGGGGCAGGTGTGATTCTTACCTCTCCTGAGGGAAGGATTCTACCTTTTTCCTTCAAATTAAACTTCAGTGCACAAATAATGGGGCTGAATACGAAGCCCTTCTACTTGGTCTCATCATAGCCAAAAGAATGGGTGCTCTTAATATTAGGGTGTTGGGTGATTCACAACTTGTTGCAAATCAGATATCCAAAGTATATGAGACTAGAGCTGAGCATTTACAACTCTACAAAATAACAGTGTTGAATCTAACAAAGAGATTTGACTTCATATCAATCGAAGCAATTCCACGAGAGTCAGAATCTCCTCAAATAGACTTCGATAGCAACTTCCACTTCTCACTTTACTCCAAGCAGTGAGTTGGAAGATACAAACTTCATGGTCTCAGTTCATGTAGAACCTTTGGTTTGTAAGACACTGGTAACTCCAATGTTGACATACATAGAGACTGAGAGTGAGTCTGTCATTACAGATCACATTGACATTGACAAAGACAACTCTAGGATATCTAAACACTCTCACAGAATTACATCTTACTCATCACGAGGTTAATCTTTCTCTAATTCCACACTCTTCCTCCTATTTTGGAAATCCCATGATAGAATCTTCCCCTGGGAAGGAACTCAAATTTTGTGAGGTAGGAGAAGAGGGGGATTTAGAGTTTCCTCTGGCCCCACCTGAGTTTGAGGAAGGAAATGCCTCCTTAATCAAGGGAACAATCGATATAAATATCGGGACCGAGGAAGAACCAAAGATCTTGAAGCTAGGTCCTCTTTAACTCCTGAGGAAGTTGAAATACATACCCGTATTCTCAAGGAGCATCAAAAATCATTCACATTTAGCTACAAAGAAATGACGGGAATTACATCACACATTGTAGTGCACAATCTTGTCACCAAGCCAGATGCTAAGCCAATTAAGAAAAATTCAAGGCCCATGAAGCCAAAGGTGGCCCTCATGGTGAAGGAAGAAGTGATGAAACTCCTCCAGGTAGGGTTCATCAAGCCAGTTGACTACTCACAATGGGTGTCTAACATAGTCCCCGTTCTCAAGAAGAATGGAAAGATCCACATTTGCATAGACTTTCAGGATATAAATAAGGCTTGTCCCAAAGATGATTTCCCATTACCATCCATCGATGTTATTATTGACAACAACTGGTTTTGAAGTTGTTGTCTCTCATGGATGGATTCTCTGGGTATAATCAAATCAGAATCTCTGAAGAAGATCAGGCCAAAACTACATTTATAACTCCTTGGGGAACCTACTGTTATGTTGTTATGTCATTCAGGCTTAAGAACGTTGGTGCTACATACCAACGGGTGATGACTTATATATTCCATGATCTTATACATAAGATTGTGGAATCCTATGTGGATGACCTTCTGGCTAAGGCCAGAAAATGTTGTGATCACCCAGAGGTGCTTTGTATCATCCTTTCTCGCTTAATCGAATACGACGTCACATTGAATCCAGAAAAATGTGTATTTGGTGTAACAGGAGGCAAGATTTTGGGGTACATCATATCTTCATGAGGAATTGATGTGGACCCAGCCAAAATCTGAGTTGTATTGGAAATGATTCCACCGACGGATGAGTCTGGCATCAGATCTTTTCTTGGAAAACTTGGGGCAATCTGAAGGTTTATCCCTGACTTGACCTTTGTTATTCACCCAATCAACAATTTTTTAAAAAAGGATTGTTGCATTGATTGGACAGATGAATGTGATGAGGCATTTGAGTCAGTTAAATGATTCTTATTATCCCCTCCCACACTCATGCCACCTAGGTCAGATCACCCTTTGATCTTGTATTCGCGAGCTACAGATGTTTTGCTAGCCTACATGTTGGCTCAAGAAGATGATGATAAATGAGAGCATGTGTAGTCTATTTTATTAGTCAAACATTTGCTTGATTATGAGACACGTTACACACAGGTAGAAAAATAATGCCTTGCCATAGTCTTTGTGACAAAGCATTTGAGACATTATATGTTGAATCAAGAAACAAGGGTTATTGTTAAGTCAGATCACTTGTAGACATTCCTCACACAAGGATCCTTATCTAAGAAGGTCAGGGTGCTTCATAACTCTGATGGGTGAATTTGAGTTAACATTTGTTAATCAAAAATCCATCAAAGGAAAAATCATTGTGGACTGGTTGGCTGATAATCCATTAGATGGAGGTGATCTGGTAGATCTAAACTTCCCTGATGAGTGTGTATACTTCATCGAGACTAGGCCCCCCATTTCTGTGTGTCCATGGTATACTAACATCATTAATTTTATAGTGGACCATACGTATCTAGAAGGGGAAACATCACAACAAAGAAGGTGGTTACACATCATTTCCACTAAGTATGTTATTTTGGAACAAGTGCTCTATCGTAGAGCCTTCAACGGAATGTTGTTAAGATGTGTTGACGTAGAAGAATCTGAAAAAATTCTTTATGAATCACATAGCGGAGTATGTGGAGGCCACTTCGGCAGCCATGCCACTACTCGAAAGATACATCAGATGGGCTATTTCTGGCCCACTCTAGAGCATGACATAGTAGAATTTGTGCATAGATGCCACAAATGTCAAGAGTTCTCCCACGAGATCCACATACCGACACAAGCTCTTCAACCAATTATGACCCCATGGCCCTTTTCCACGTGGGGCCTGGATTTGATAGGGAAATTCTCTCCCTCATCAACAGATGGCCATAACTTCATAATCACGGCCACATAGTACTTTACTAAGTGGGTAGAAGCTATGCCTCTTACCACTGTACCTGGGTCTGTGATCGCTAAGTTCATCTTGAACCAAATCATTTGTAGGTACGGGGTCCCACAGGTCATTATCTCGGATAATGGCACATCTTTCAAAAATGATGAAGTACATGAATTGTGTGCAAAGTTCAAGATAAGTCATCACACGACTTCTCTTTATTATCCTCAGGCCAATGGATAGGCTGAGGCTACGAATAAGACATTAAAGTCCATCCTCCTTAAGACCGTTAAGGAGAACAAACGAGATTGGCATTTAAAGCTTTTTTTCTAGCCTTGTGGGCCTATCAGACATCAGTTAGAACACCAACAGGGGAAACCCCCTTTTCTTTGGTATTTGGTGCAGGAAGCAGTTTTACCACTCGAGGTCGAAATACCGAGTCTCTGTATTTCATTGCAAGGAATCTTGGGAGAAGAAGGCTATCGAGAAGCACAACTCTCTCAGTTAGAAAGTCTTGATGAGGCTAGACTCAACATTGAACAATGACACAATGTTTATGCTGACCGGATGGCTCGGAAATACAACAAGAAGGTTTACGAGTGTGAAATATATGAGGGAGATTTGGTCTTAAGACTTGACAGCTAGATAGACAAAAATACCGGCGAAGGAAGAAAATTCAGACCCAGGTGGTTGGGTCCATATCGAGTAGTAGAAGACTACAAAAATGGGGCATTTCCTATGTACACTAGAGGGTGAGGAGTTTAACGAATCTGTGAACTCTCTTCACCTAAAGAGGTATTACGCATGATCCATTAGCATTTTCATATGTACATTACTGCATCTGCATTGCACTTTCATCTTCCAGTTCATTCTATAAAATTTGTGATCAAGGGACTTATTCTTATAGCAACTCCTAAAAACTTCTAAAAACAATGGAAAAACATTCAAATCATATCTCTTCAAATTTTCATGGTATCATCAATTGTTTCCAAATCATTTCATCAATTCAAACAGGATAAGACAAATTTTTGACTGTAACCATACCAAGGCCTGCATACTTGGTTCTGCTTATAGTCTCTTTCTAGATTAGGTGTCTTTTCCTATAGTCTGTTCTAGAAGCTTCATGGTGTCACATCTATCCCATAAATATCTCTTTGGAAATAAGAACATACTAAACATTTTTCCTAAATGAGTAAGTCAAATGAAAATCCACAGAAAAATTTTATTTTACACATTTCTTTTCCCTACCAACCTTCGGTGTTGAGCCTGCATCTCTTACTGGTGATGTAGGGTTGGGAAAGGAGAGAAATGCCCTTACTCACCTATTCCTTGTCCACGGTGATGAGCCCATGCTTCCTACTGGTAGCATGGGGCAAGGTGTAGGGGGTCTCTTTGATAAACTTGAAAGTTAGAAACAATCCATTCAAATATTGTGAAATCATAAGTAAAAAACAAAGTGAGTTAGATGTCCAAAATTCCAAAAGAGTTTAAAACCTCAAAACCAGATTTTGTCAACCAAGTGGCCATCTATGGATCTAAGTCTAGATAAACTGGAAAGCACATCACATTCTAAACTATGAAGTAACTTGAGTAGGGTGAGGTTGTAGTGTCTCAATTTGGTTCTGTCAAACCATTGTCTTTCCCTCATCGTTACCATTCAACAAATTTTCATAACTTGTGCCCTTTCTGGCTCTTGGTGTTGAGCCCTCACATCCTACTGGTTGCGTGGAGTTAGGAGTGGGGCAAGTACATTTACTTATCATATCATTGTATCACCACGTTTTTCCAAGACAACATGAAGTATCAAAGATTTCTTAAAGAAACTAAAGTTCAACATCACATTGTGTTCACATTATCATATATCAACATTATAAAATACAAAAAAAAAATCATTTTGTTATCATTTCACATCCACTGCATGCATTCTGAAAAGCATAGAAAAATGGAAATTCTAAACATCTAGAGTACACATGAGAAATAAGCCAAAAGAAAGTCAACTCAGATACAATGGATTACCAAACCAAAAATAAAAGTCTGTATATATCATGGTGAGTCAAGTTTGTATACAATGCCATCACGCACTAAGGCATGGTCAAAACGCTCACAATGAGCCCGAGATATACAAAAAAATTCATATAGTGCCCGAAAAAATGGAAACAAAGAAATAAATGGCCCAATGGCCTATCAGTCCCTATGGGATCCCTCAGATGGTGCACAGCCACATCCAGGGCTCCTACTGTGGCTGCGATGACACTGGGAATGAACCAAATGGTGTGAATGCTCATGGTGGTAGCCGCTGGTTGTGGTCTCACTGTGGGAATGGCTCCACCTCATCAAATGCTCGTGGTCTCATATCTAGCCACCTGGGTACGAAGGGAGGTCACCACCTCTACTATCCTCCAAACAAGAGAAAACACATCAGTGTGTCTACGGCTACTAGCGGCTGACCTGAATCCTCAGTCAGCTCAGCTCAGGTCTTCCCCAAGGGAATCAGCAGGGTGTCCACACACACCCATTGGATAAGCTCTCACCACTCCTGTGTAGTCACTGCAAGTAAGAAAAGAAGAAGAAACAGTGAGTTAGAAAACCACAAAATGCAAATAAAAAGAAGTACCAAACTAACACTTTCAAGTAACAAAGTCGAGAGAAGAGTATTAAACATACTCGGATCTCCTGGCATCCAGGTAGGGTCAGTGGCTGTTACTGCTGATGTTGTTGGTGGCTGCAGGGCCTCCCCAAAGCCAGAGGCCAAACATTGTCCCATCACAGGACTCATCATCCCCTTCCCCACCTCGAGGAAGTGTCTCCTCTGAGACCAATGTCTCTCTCTCTCTGCACTCACCTCCTCATACGCTGCTCTCAGCATATCCTGAGTATCATGCCACTCAGGGTCACTCTCCTCCTCCTCCATATGGGCTGCCCCACCAAGCCTCAACACCAACCCCCTCATCCTCTGTCTCCTCCCCAACTGACTCCTCCTCAGTCTCATCTCCCATGTGTGCTCCTCAGAATCAGATTCTATGTCAATGGGCTCATCCTCCTCTCCACTATGAGCAGGAGTGGCCACAATCTAAAGTAAAGGTTCTCGAGGGGCACCAGCTACCCATCAAGCATGGACCACATGCCTAACTACAATAGGCACCCCTGGGGTAACCACTGTCCAGTCGAGATCTCCTCTAGGGCCCTTCTAGGCCTCCTGAATGGTCTTGTAGACCGGTACCACTGGGGGAAGTATGTCAACATATGGGAGGCCAAACTACTAAGGAACCCAATCAAATGGATGAGTCTCGACTCTCCTCGGCCTGTCAACTAACTGACATGTGGTAGAGCAAGCTACCACCATGGTCACCTCCTATCCCCATAACCCTGCCATGTCCTGGTAGGGAGTGGAAACCATGTCTGTCATGGGTCAGAGAAGCCACTGGCTGATGTGGTGTCCTAAGAACTGACATAGTTATCCACCTCACTGCCCGGACAGCCCCTGGATCCAATACCTATACTCCCCTTCCATAGGGGGTGATGCACTCATAAACCCAACTCATAACAAGAGTGGGGTGGCTCAGTGACTACCCCTGTAATCTGACTACCCTGTATAAGTCATGGTAGGTAGTCCCTAGGATGTTTGCTCCCCAGGCATATGTACGACCATGTGCCTCAATCTGTGTAATAATAGGAGCCCAAAAATATAGAAGGGTGTCACCTCCCTTGTCCTTGATCAGTCGGGAGGACAAGATGCCCATGATGGCTCTACAGATGATAGGAATAGGAGCAGTGGCAATGGACCAGACCCTGATTCCCTTCTTCGAACCAAATGAAACAATGACATCTCCCATATAGGTGGCCCACTGAGTCATCTCAGCCCTAGATCCTGCTGTCTCCAGAGTCAGTCTCCTCCCAAGTATCGGGAGCCCAAGAATGCAGTATACATCCTCCAAGGTGATGGTCCACTCACCTCTGACACCCGGTAACTAGAAAGTGTTCTGGTCTACATCCCAATAAGAAAATAAGTCACACAATATGTGACTAGCAGGGGAAACATGGGGCACATGTGCAATCCTCCAGATGCCTGCCCTCTGGAGAGTATCCCTCTCGCCTGAGTCAGCTGATCCAAAATCCCAGGGAGCCAATCACACTCCCTCTCCCACTCCAACAGATGTACTCCTCCTTCTTCTGCATTCACCAAAACATGGAAAAAGAGCAAGTTAGTAACATATACCAAGAAGATAAGCTCACCAAAAACATGAAAAAACATGAAAATCAAAAAAAAATCAAGTTAATGCAATTTTGGTCATTCTGTTAAACCACCACCCAGTGCAGGGCATTTCTGGTTCAGAACCGCCGCCCTGGTAAGGTGGCGGTTCCATGACCTGCCACCCTGCTTTGGGCAGTGGTCCTGAGCCAATTTTCAAAATACACCCTTAACCCTAAAAAATGCCCAAAAACACAAAAAATGACCATTTTTGACAAAATAAAAGACTGCCCTATGGGCTCCCCCCTAGAGACTCATTTAAGACAAGAAATTTTGAAAATAGTCCCCCCTAGGTAAACTTTTCAAACATTTTACATTTTAGGTATGAAAAGGAAAAAGTGAAAAAAACCAACCTTAGACCATGTTGGTCAATCTCCCACTCATGGAGGCATGATCACGATCTCGTAATGGTCATTTCGGCTGTACTCTCATCGAAAATGGTCACCGTGGGCCCAGAGCTCCAAATTCACCAAATCAAATATGCACAAATGAATTAAAAAATGAGTTGTTTTGATATATATATATATGATGTTTTGACCTCATTTTTGAGTGTATGTGTTTACAGGGCTGGAGCGTTGGCAGGTATATCTCTATATCCCCACACAAATGGTAAGTCCTTTTGTCATTTTGGTTTAGTGTTTATTTTTTGATATTTTATCTATCTGCACTTGAGTCTTCTTTTCTCTTGCAGGTAGCAGGGAGTTTGGATGGTGACATTTCGACACACAAGCATGTCAGGTATAGCTTCTAACTCCCCATTTCGGGAATGCCATACTCAGACTCTACGTTTTACGCCTTTTCATGGCTAAGACACTTCTCTGAGGGGGTAATATGTACGCACCCAAAATTACATGTGCTACATTGTCAGAAAAATGGTTACAAAAGTCCCCAATGATGATTCAAGTCCTTTCAAGAAGGTGTTTGAGCTCCAAAACCCATTCACAGTGTATATTTGTTGCCTAGACATCTTTACTTAGCCTTCCCACACTTTTTTCCAGCTTTCTGCTTCTTTCTGCGCATGTTTTGGCCTTTAGTGCCAGGACTACCACCCCTGCCTGGGTGGATGGTTCTGAAACCGCCACCCAGGCAGGGCGGCGGTCCTGACCAATTTTTCTAGATTCCGTCATGCATGTTTTTAACATGCGACGATTCACTTAACTTCACTTTTAGCATGCATCCATGGGCCAAATTGTCTAAAAATAGTTTTGATTGCTTGGTTCTCCTTCCCTCTTCTATTTTTGCATGTGCTTTAGTTAGTTAGAACTGCCTCTTCTTGCCTTGTGCATGAAGGCACATCCCAACCCCAATTCTTATATATTCCATGCTTGTATTCAAGAAAAAGGCCTGAGAATTTTTGTGTATCTTGCATTGTATTTCTGCCACAATCTTGCTAGGAATTGCATAGCCAAGCTCAGATCTCTTGTGTTATCTCTCTTCTACTTGCATTGCATCCAGACTGCCTTCAAGCTGCCATTGCTCAAGCACCATCCTCCTACCGTTGTTCTTGCATTCCCAATCCCTTGGACTCATATGAACACTCAGAGAAAGAAAGGAACAAACTGAGGGGACAGATACAGATACAACTAGATTTTCCAAAGCTCTTGCTTATCCAGGTTGGAATTGTGTGTTTGTTTGCTTTATTTGTTAAATTGTCAATTTCAAATCACTAGTTTCAATTACATATCAAATAGAGTAGTAAAATTGTTCATTTCAATAGGTTAGGCAATTACAAGTAGATCAAATCATTAGAAATTTTTCTCTTTAACATTACCAGGGAAGTTGTGGGGAACAATAGCTCTTTCAGGGTCATGATTTGTTCTTCACCTCTGAGGTAGGGTTTGAAGGGTTTTGATTGGATTAGGTTATTTGTTTTAGATTAGATTCACATATTCACACAAGTAACCAGCTACATCCAGCTGATTACTTGTCTTTAGTTTATTTATTAGATTAGAATGCATTGCTTAAAAACTAGAAAAGATCAAAAATATTTCCTTTGATAGATTAGTTTGCTTTTTATTGTTTTGTTCTGATATATTGTGAAAAATCCAAAAACATAGATTAGATTTCCTTTAATAGTTAGTTTTCTTATTAAAATCATTTCATTTCATTTTGTATGACCATCAACAATCCACAACAAGAAAATACGTACAGTTGTGATCCCTTGGTCCCACAACCCAATGGGCCAGAATTGATAACTGACATTGATACAAGTTTACATTTGACAGTCTTACGCACACCTGTAACTTTTGCTGAGAAAATAGAACAACTAAATATGCTAAACATCACTGCTAATCAAGCCTATGATTATTGGACTGCTCCTGGCAATAGGGTTTGATTACGCACATGACCATACAAGGGCCACAACCTCCATGAGTCTTTGGTTGTGATCCTCAGGTCCCACAACCCAACGGGCCTACTGACCAGTTAGACATTGACACTAGTTTGTGTACATTAGTATTCAGATCTTCACCACTTCCACCAGACATTATTACACAACTTTCCTTACTGAACATAGCAGCCGATCAGGCTAAGACTTTCTGGACTAGACCAGAAAATCACCCATAGTCCCTGTGGCTCCACTACGTCTCTCATTTTCACTTCCATGACCTTGTCTAGAAATCCATACGAGGCACCCGCAGGTCACTTTCCACGTGTTCAATAACCAATAAATAGAATCTCGCATAGAGCTCGATATTGATTGGAGTCTCTGAGAAGCTATTATATCAGACCGAGCCATCACACCACTTCAAGTTAGGAGAGCATTCTTTGCCTTAGACTCACAGATCCCGATATTGCGTGTTGAAGACATAAGATTTCCCAATTAGCTTGATCTCCAGAGGTCGGGTGCAAAGAAGGTCACATGTTGATTTTCTATCGTACAGTGTCTTATGTATGCAACCAACTACTTGTGTCCTTGTTTGTTATTTTCCTATACGTTCTTTCCTAGTTGTTATTTATGTGCGCATTGCTTGTTTTTCACTAACACCTATATGCAAGCATTTTCCCTTTGTTTTTCTTGCACCATGGTAACTACCATGCGTAATCCCTACTCCCTGGTAGGATTGTTATATTATATGTGCACATCAGTTGCAACCTTCCTTCATTTGGGATCTATTCACTTTTTTTCATCTCACACACCCCCAAACTAGTAGGGGAAACATTAGGTGAACCTTTTTACCATCCCAGTAATTATAGAAACACAGAAAACATGATCATAATAGAAATCAGTTACAGAACTAGGTCATAAAATAGACTTGGCTAGAATTCATAGCCTAGACAGAAGTGCCTGTAACAGACAGGAATGCCTGGGCACTCTTATCATGGGGTGAAAATAGTTATAGAGCAGTTTCAACAATTGCATAGTTACAATATTCTATAGTTTGAAGTTACACAATCATCTTCATATTGCAATCAATTACTAACAAGAACTAACTACTTACTCAAGCACCAAACCAAGAACTAAATAAGGGAATAACACCTAGGGCATATACAAGGCAATGATGTGTATAGAACAATGTGTCACCCGAGGCAAGTTACAAATTGAGTGTAATGAAATTACTTGTATAATTCAGATTATGAGCAACAATATAACACCAAATAACACAATATTACAAAATAATGATCTTAATATGTAATTAGAATAACTTCACCACTTCGATGAGGCAACCTCCAAACCATAAAATAAATGCTCCAATGATGATAAACTACTACCTACAATCCCCTATATATACTATTCATATGTTATGGCCATCATCAAGGCCGACCTAATAAGCATGAGAAAGTATAAATGATATAATAAAATGATATGGTAAGCCACAAGTCGGCTACTCATATCCTAATACAATCAATAGGTTAAGGGCGTAGCATGCCCTTCCCCTTCAAACCAACATTGTCCTCAATGTTGAATAATCCTAGATGTTGATGTAGAAAACCTTCATCCTACCAGGTCGCATCTTTTATGCTCATATTCTTCCACTTGATTAGATATTCCTTAATGTCTTTGGTTCTCAGCCTCTTAGTACGTGTTTACAAAATATTCTCTGGCTCTAAAATGATTCTTACTTCCTCATCAAGTTTTGGTAACTCTTTCTAGGCTTCAAATTTCTGTCCAATAACCTTCTTCAGGAATGAAACATGGAATACTAAGTGTATGCATGAAGATTGAGGCAACTCTAGTTTATAAGCAACACCACCAATTTTCTGTAGAACCTGACAAGGGCCATAATATTTAGGATCAAGTTTGTTGTCCTTTTTTGTTGCTTTAAGGACATTTGCTTGTACGGATGGAGACGTACAAACACCCAGCCCCCAATTTCAAAATATCTTTCACTACGGTGTTGATCTGCTTGTTGTTTCATCCTGGTTTGTGCCAATGCCAAATTCTCCTTCAAACTAGCCAAAACCTATTGTTGATGTAGAATGTGTTCCTCAACATCTCTACCCTTAGTTTGCACCCTCAAGGAAGAAGTGATAGAAGGTGGATGGTAACCATATAATGCTAAAAATGGGGTCATTTGAGAAGAGGTATGAAAAGATGTGTTATACCACCCTTTTTCAATTGGTAGCCATTTAATCCACCTTTCCTTCTTATCTGATACAAAACAATGTAGATACCCCTCTAAGCATTTGTTATCCACTTCTGTTTTCCCATTAGTTTGAGGATGATAAGATGAAATGTGAGCTAGCTGAGTACCTAAACATGAAAATAATTCCGTCCAAAAATTACTTGTGAAAATAGGATCACGATCACTTATAATTATCTTTGGGGTTCCATGTAGCCTTTGAACTGTCTCCAAAAAATAGTTGCAACTGTACTTGTTGTAAATGGATGTGATAGGGAACAGAAATGGGCATATTTTGTGAGCCTATCCATAATCACCAAAATTACATTCTTACCCTCTAAACAAGGCAATCCAGTGATGAAATTCATGGAGACCTCCTCCCATCTCTGGCTCAGAATTGGTAAGGGTTACAACAAACCTAGTGTCTTAATTGTTTCCCCTTTGTTCTATTGGCACACTAAACACTCTGATACAAAATTTTGTGCATCCCCCTTGATTCCTTCCCAAAAGAATTCTCTTTTTATTTTATGATATTTTTTCAAAAACCCAGAGTGTCCTCCAACAGGTGAGGCATGTAGCTCTGCAAGAATCTTATGCTTCAACTTAGAATCTTTACTCAAGTAGAACTTGTCCTTGTACCATAGCGCATTACCTTTCCACTCAAATTTGTTAGATGTTATAGAGCTTTGCTTGATATTCTATATTCGAGATTGTGTATCCTTTTCCTGATCCCATTCCAATCTTACTTCATCCACCCAATCGGCCTTCAACATGGACATTCCACATAGTAAGGCATATGTGGATGTATCCCTTCTCAACAACGCATCAACTACTAAATTTTCTTTACCTTTTTTGTATATGATTTCAAAATCATAACCCAACATTTTTGTTACACACTTTTGTTGTTCCTTAGATGATAACCTTTGCTCCAAAAATTATTTGAGACTATCATGATCAGTTTTTACCTTGAAGTGTCTACCCATAAGATAGGGCCTCCATTGCTTGACTGCATGAAGAATAGCCATCATTTCTTTCTCATAGACAAGTTTGAGCAGATCTTTTCTTTTGAATTAGTGACTCTCAAATGCAACTGGTCTTCCTTCCTACATTATAACTACTCCCAATCTTGATCCTGGAGTGTCACATTCAACAATGAAGGTTTTTGAGAAGCTGAGAGTAGCCAAAACTGGGGTGTTGCACATGGCTTCCTTCAACTGCTCAAAGGATTTAGTGGCTACGTCTGTCCAATGGAAGGCATCCTTCTTTAGCAATGCAATGAGTGGGGATGTTATTCTACCATATCCCCTCACAAATCTTTTGTAGTAACTTGTTAGTCCTAGGAACCCATGAAGATTTTTTAGAGCTTTGGGCCTTGGCCATTCCACCATAGCTTTGATCTTCTGAGGATCAACTTTGACACCTTCATGGGATACAATGTGACCCAAGTACTCTACATCTTGTACACCAAAAGAAAATTTGGATGGATTTTCATAGAGAGTATGTTTCTCCAAAACTTCCAACACTTTATTTACATGTTGTAAGTGTTCTTCCCATGTCTTACTATAAATCAATATGTCATCAAAGAAAACTAATACAAATTTCCTTAAAATGGCCTAAAAACAGTGTTCATCAAGCTTTGAAAGGTTGAGGGAGCATTTGTAAGACCAAAAGGCATTACCAAAAACTCATAATGGCCCTCATGAGTCGTGAAAGTTGTTTTATGAACATCTTCCTCTCTTATTCTAATTTGATGGTACCCCGAACGAAGATCTAATTTTGTGAAATAAATAGCACCATGCAATTCATCAAGTAAATCATCAATTATTGGAATAGGAAACTTATCTTTGATGTTGTACTTGTTGAGTTCTTTCTAATCTAGACACATCCTCTATGTTTCATCCTTCTTATAGACCATGACCACTGGTGAAGAATATGCACTCTGGCTATGCCTGATGATACATGCCTTCAACATTTCTAGTGCCATTTTCTCGATCTCACTTTTCTAGGAATATGGGTATATGTATGGTCTGATGTTAGGTGTTTGGCTCCCTGGAATCAACTAAAAGGCATGATCATGATCCCTAACTGGTGGTAGTCCCTTTGGAATTTCATCAAAAATAGATGAGTGAGCATCAACAATCTTTTGAAGATCGGGTGGCATTGAAGACTTTGTATTGTATACTTCTATGGAAAATAACTTTGCTATAAATCCATCTATTTATTTTATAAGAACCTTCTGCATCTGATGAGAGCTAATAATTTATGGAGACTTAGCTATCATTCCTTTCAATTGTATTGTCCTTCCATCTGATTGAAATCGCATGACCAATTATTGGAAATTCACATCTATAGTACCTAAGGTTATGAGCCATTGGACACCCAAAACAATATTTGCCCCTCCCATAGAAATAACAAACATAAGTGAGTCTAACATGTAGTATCCCATGGAAAGCTTGATACTATGACACTTCTCTGTGCACTTGACTATCCCACCATCCGCAATCATAGCTTGCATTTCTAGAGCTGGGTAAATAAAACAATTGATGCGGGCAACTAACTTACTATTTATGAAGTTATGAGTACTCCCCGAGTCAATCAACATCGCCACCTTCTATTTTTTGAGATAGCCAATAACCTTGACTGTTTGAGGAGTACTAATACTTGACAATGCATGGCAAGAAATTGCAGGTTGGTGATCCTCTACTGGTTCCTCAGCCTCTCCTATAACTTCAGCTTCCTTGTTATTCTCATTACCTCCTTTAATATAGAACAACTTCTTCTTAGCACATTTTTGTCCTAGTCCATATTTGGTGTCACAATTAAAACATAATCCTTTTGCTCTCTTTTCTTCCATTTGTTGAGGACTCGGTTTAATTGGCCTAGAGAATGAAGGGGAAGAGATACTATGGTCTCTGGTGTTAATGAAAGGTGGCCTCCTACTGCAAAGAAATTTTTCCTTTGTTCAATGTGTCATGATAATAGAATCAAAAATATTGAGTGGATTAAACATACGTACCTCATGCTCGATGTGGTCCTTAAGACCCCCAAGAAATAGGTCATTCAGATTCCCTTATGGAATAATCTCCACCCTTAAGGATAGGTTCTGGAATTGATGCACATAATCTTTAACTGATCCTGTTTTTTGTAACTTTTCCAATTGACAAAGTAGTTCTCTAAAATAGTGGAACTATAGTGTAATTACAACTTGGTAAAAATTGTCCAAGTGACACTGAGACCATTCTTCTGCCTCTGAGCACATAACCATTGATACCAAACAAATTGGTTTGGTTCAAGATACAGGGATGCCAATGTCACCTTTTATCTTGATGGTGTTTGATGTAACTCAAAGAAGTTCTCCATTTGATTTATCCAATTCAGTGGATCCTTCCCATCAAATTTGCGCATATCCACTTTCAACATCATGTTCTGTGGTTGCAAATAATTTAGATTCTGATTGGGTTAGAAAAGTGATCTAAAATGGTTATTTTGTCCATTATTTTAAACTGAAGATCCTCCTTGGTTGATATGGGGAAGATTTGGGCCATATTGTTTACCCTTTACATGTTGCATGATATCATCCAACCACTAATTGATTTGGTCTGTCTCTTTTAGAGGCCATCTTAGATTGTACATTATGCAGCTCATACTCGAGTTGGCTCACCTTATGATCAATTGAGGTAACCCTAGTGCTGAGGAATTTGTATTTACCCCTTCTGACTCCAACTCTTCAATCAATACCCCATCTTTATTTGGGGTTTTACCTGAAGTGACCAGATTCTTTTTTGCTCTTGTGGAAGGCCCCGCCATGATGTCAAACCTTAGGGTTTAGGGTTTTGATAAAAATTTAGTTGAATAGGAAAAAACATAGAGAAGATACTAATACTATTTTTTTGAGAGCTTTCTGAAAATGTAAATAAATCTAAAAAATTCCATAAATTTCGGTCAAGGAGTGTTTTTATCAAAAACCCTAATTTTGTAATAACTTTTGTAAAAGATATCAAAAAAGTCTGAAATTTTCAAATATTTTTACTTAAAATGATTCACAACTCTGGTAAACAAGTCTCACACAAATTCAATGTGGTTCGTAAGATAGAGCGGAAACAAAAAATTAGGGTTTTTACCCTAATTTTGGCCCAGATCGCAACTCTGATACCACTTGTAATGAAATTAGTTGTATAATTTAGATTATGAGTAGCAATATAACACCAAATAACAATATTTTAGAATAATGATCTTAATATGCAATTAGAATAGCTTTGCCACTTCAAGGGGACAACCTCCAAAACATAAAATAAGATTCAAATGCTCCAATGATAATGAACTACTACCTACAATCCCCTATATATATTATTCATATGTTATGGCCATCACCAAGGCCGACCTACTAAGCATGAGAAAGTATAAATGATATAATAAAATGATATGGTAAGCCACAAAGTGGCTACTCATATCCTAATACAAGCAATAGGTTAAGGGTGTAGCATTGAGTTTGTGATCATCTACGGTGGCACTTATTCATAAGGAAGTATTAACGGTTGGAGGCCAAAATAAACCACTCTCCCAATACACTTTCCCTTAGTGGCGACATGACACTTAAATTTGAAGTTCAACATCGGGATGCTCAAATCCCTAATTTGGCGACATGACACCCAAATCCTTCATGTTATTCCAGCCAAATCCCAAGCATCGAATCTACAAAGAGGAGTAATTTTTATCCCTTTCTCTTTCAACAATCCAAGTGTACTCTAACCCCTTGGTTTAGCTTTTTCAATACGTATTTCCATTTTTACATATTTTCCAAGTTAAAGTTAGCACATTGTCATACACCTCTCTGTGAAGAAGGGCGATTTAAGGAGTCAAGTCCAAGTAGGGCCATTTTCCTGGTTACTCTGGCTCAAAGTCAAGTTGGGTGAGCTCTTGAAGGGACACATTACATCGTGCCAGGTTGCATCGAAGTTGGGGTGAGTTATGACACAACATGAGAGTTGGCTTGAACTGAGATGCATCTTTGTATAGGGATTGAGCCAAGCTTCGACATCGAGTCGTGTCTAATGTTGATCTCCACTTCCAAGTGCACTGCTTACCATCATTTTAAATGTGATTCTCACCCGTCCAACTTCCCATTCATCAAAGATCCTTTAACGACTACATGAACCGAGCCAGGTTACATTCAAGCTCTTGAACAAGCTATATTCAATACTTCCAATCGAGCCAAACAAATCATTAAATCCAAAGTTGGGTGAGTTGTTCATGGATCCAATGAGTCCTATGTAAACACCAAAGCAAGTCAACAGGGGTTGATCTACAACCTAACTCTCACTGGTGAGTTCCGTGGTGAACTCGTATCTACCCTGGGCATGTTAATATCCCCTGGGCATGTTAATATCCCCTACAGTAATCTCCACATCATTCCTACCGACAAAGAAACAAGACCCCTCTCCATGTGCAAACCAAGCCAACTGCAACAACTACAATACAAGTCCTATTAAACACAAAACAAACAAGTGGAGGAAAATACAAAAGCAATTAGTACAATGCAAAAACCCTAACTCACTAACTCGATAGAAAGCTCAACTGAGCTAGGTGGGTTAGGTAGGTTAGTTTGCAATTTTTTAAAATTTGGTAAAGTTTTATAAAAAACCACTAAATTTAGCAAAATACCTCCGCTAAAGTCACTTAGTGACTACTAAAACCCCCACCAAATTTAGCTGGGAAAACCCTAAATTTGGGGTAATTTGTTTTCTCCCGTTTAGATGAAAAAGTGGTTTCTGTGTAATTTTTGTAAAGGGATTTTGCCTAAAAATTGTCATCTTTGTTGTTTTTTGCGGGTTTTGTCAATTTTGAGCCGTATAGAGCTCCAGAGGCCACTAGGGCCCAAAAACATTTTTTTCCTATCATTCATTTTTTTCACACAAAAGGCTAAATTCAATTTTCAGTGTATTATAATCATTTGTATTGTGCTAACAATTCATTTAGTTGGGAAATTTTAATGACCCACTATGGCCAACAATGCTCCCAAGTTATTTTTGCTTGACTCACAAATGCTTCGTGGCGACAACTATGTTGCGTGCAAGACCAAAATTTGAACTCAACTAAAGTTTAGATAAATATGGCCGGTTGTAAATGGTTCCGTAACCAAATCACTAGATGATGCAACACAAAAACTTCAGTTTGATAGGGCCAATTAGAAGGAAAAACTGATCATCATGTTCATAGTGTGCGATGATGTGCAACCACACATTTGAGATGCCAAAATACCAAAGAAGCATGGGATAAGTTGAGCACAATTTATGAGGATAAGAACAAGAATACAATACTGAATTTGTAGAGTCAGTTACATGTGTTGAAATTCAAGCGCAATGACAAAGTTGAGGCTTTCTTATGTATAGTTGTAACATCGAGGGATTCACTTCTAACCCTAGGAGAAGAAATATCAAGTATTGCTCCTATGCCCATTATTTTGAGAGCATTTGCTCCCTCATAATTTTTTTTTTTGTGACGAAAATCAACTTGTCGAATTAGACCATCAGTTTTGAGAAGTTTTTGATTTTGTTAGAATAAGAAGAGTCATTGTATAACAAAGATGAAGAAGAAGAGTAAGCACTTTCTTCTCATCAAAAAGGGAAGAACAAATCTCATTCTTCCAATAAGTCTTAGAAGTAGAATCAACAAGGGGAAAAATAACAGAAAATGTGTCCTATTTGTAACAAAGGACATAATTTGAAAGATTGTTGGTATAACATGTACAAGAAAGGGTCGTCTAACAATTCTAGACCTAACAATCAACAATCACAACAAGGATAATCTAGCTACAAACAAGCACACAATAAAGGGAACTGGAGGAAGAAACCCCACCAACAAGGCAATGTTGTTGAGTAAGAAGACCATTCAGAGGTTAAGGACTTCTTGTACACTTCCCATTCTAATCAAGCAACTACATCATCTAGTGTTATCTGGTGCGTTGATTCGAAAACCACTTGACACATGACTAGATGCAAAGACTAGTTCTCCATAATGAGAGACACACCCTCCAAAAATCATGTTTCATCGGGTGATGAATCATCCTACAATGTTTGAGGTATTGAGAACATTTCTCTACCTCTTAGTTCACGAAATTGTAGGTTATCAAATGTATTGTATGTCCCTAGTTTGACGAAGAATTTGCTATTAGTAAGTCAACTTCTAGATCATAATATGAAGATTGATTTTGATTGTAATTTCAATAAGAAAGTTTGTTTGATTCAACATAAATCCGTAAGCTTGAAAATTATTACAGTAGCTTTAAATGTAGGATGGATGTTCCATCTTGATTTTGTCCACAGAGATGATCAGACACTTGTGGCATCAAAGACTTGGTCACATCAATTTTGGATATCTCGATAGACTTCACCAGTACAACATAGTGGGAGGTTTTCCATCTCTTAAGAAAGATACAAAAAAGTTTCCTAATTTCCTCGTAGGAAAACAACACAGATCCTCATTCCAAAATATTGCATTTTGAGCTCCAGGTAAGCTTGATTTGGTGCACACTGATCTTTACGGTTCAATACAACCTAGTCAATATGGATTTCAATATTTTACGCTTTGTGTTGATGATTATTCAAGAAAAATGTGGATATATTATCTTTTTACTAAAAATTAAGCTTTCAAGACCTTCGAGAAGTTTAAAGTGGTTGTTTAGAGTGAGACTGGTCGCAAAATAAGATCTCTTCACTCAAATTAAGGGGGGGAATTCACTAGTAATGAGCTCAAATCCTTTTTGGAAGCTCATGGGATTCATCGAAAAATGCCTCCTCCACATACACCATAACAAAATGGTGTTGTTATGAGAAGGAATCGTATTATAATGAAGATGGTGTGTTGCATGATCGATGATTTAGGACTTGCAAAGACATTCTAGGACGAAGCAAAAAAGACTGCAGTGTGTTTGTTGAACAAAGTGCCCACAGTTACTATTGATGGAGTAACGCCACATGAAGTAGGGTCATACTAGAAGCCATCTATTCCACACCTCAACATATTTGGGTACAAAGCTAACATGCATACACCCAAATAAAAGAGAAAGAAGTTGGATATGAAAACAGAGAAATACATCTTCATTGGCTACAATGAAGAAGCTCTTACGTACAAACTGATGGATGAAGACCAAAAAAGTCTACACCAACATGGATGTTGTTTTTGTTCGAGAAGAAATAATTTAAGGCTCCTTCCACATAATCACCCGATGCACAAAGCACCCTTGTTGTGAAAACAAAAGTTGATGTTCTCATTGATGATGACATTAATGATGGGGGTGATGGTGATGATCAAACGAGATTAAAACCCACGGGAATAGTTCAACGTATGTCTAAGTGGTATAAAAACATGATTAGAGATGTAAAATTGGATGGTCCTCTAAACACATCTGCTTCTAAACCACATACTCGCAGTAAAGCTCGCAAAGAGGTAAAACTTTCCTTGATGAGTAGAGTTGTTAAATCTGTTGAACCCTCTACTGTTTAGGAATATCTGCGGCCTAAAGCTTGGAATATGTCATGGATGTTGAGTATCAATCAATGAAGAAGAATAACACTTGACAACTTTTCAATCTTCTACTAGGGAAAAAGCACATTAGATGTAGATGGATTTTCAAAACCAAGTACAAAGAAGATGGGACCATTGATAAGTATAAAGCAAGACTTGTAACAAACGACTATGCTCAAAAGGAAGGCATAAACTATGAGGGGACATTTACTCCCACAACTAAGATCAAAATGGTCTTTACTCTAACTACACAATTTAGATTGAAATTTCATCAGATGGACACGAAAAGTGACTTTTTGAATGGATACTTGCAAGAAGAAGTCTACATGACTCAACCAAAGGGTTTTTTCATACTTGGAGAAAAAACAAAGGCATGTAGACTCATAAAATCATTGTATGGTCCTAAAAAACCTCCACATAAATGGTACATCAAGATTGATGAGCATCTCATTCAGCACGGATTCGAGAGGAATCCATATGATCTCAATCTCTACCTCAAAAAGTAAAGAGGAGAGATTGCCATAGTTGTTGAATATGTCGATGATCTAGTCATCATTGGTAGTACAGTGAAGATGATCAATGCAATGAAGAAAGATCTTAATCGATCGTTTGACATGGCAGATCTCAGGCTCATGCACCATTGTCTTGGATTAGAAGTATGAAAGAAGGAGAATCATATCTTTGTTTTTCAGTTGAAATATGCCAAGAAAATGATCAAGAAATTTAGGATGATGGACTACACACTGATTGTCATCCCTATTAAGACAAGACTTTAGTTGTCTCATATAGATCCATCTCCACTAGTAAGTACAACTCTCTATCAACCATTGACTGAGAGTCTTGTTTACTTGACCTATACTAGACCATAAATTAGTTTTGGAGGCAGCTATCTTTCATGGTTCATGTAGGAACCCAAAGTTTTTCATTAGAAAGTAACAAGGCGGATCTTGAGATATCTCAAGGGCACTGTGGATTTTGGTCTAGAGTACAAGAAGAACGATAAATTCTTCTTGAACGGGTATTCAAATTTAGATCATGTAGGTAACATTGATGACAGGAAATCCGCTTCTGGATTTGTATTCTTTTTGGGATCTAGTCCAATATTGTGGGGAAGCAAGAAACTAAACTTTGTTTCTTGATCTTCCACAGAAGCTGAATATCGTGTTGCAGATGGAGATGTTTGCAAAGTGATATGGCTATGTCACATATTTAAGGGACTTGGAATACCACAAGAGAAATCCACCACCTTGTATATTGACAACAAAGGTGTTTTGAAACTTATTTGTAATCCAATGTTTCATAAGAGAACAACGCACATAGAGGCACAAGTTCATTTCATTCATGAGCATGTTTTGAAACACAACATTCAACTTTAGTTTTACCTAACAGTTGAACAACGAGAAAATGTTTTCATGAAGTCACTTACACGTGATAAATTCTAGATGTTTAGAGAGTTGCTCTCCTCTTCTCTTGAGGTAATGAAAAATTAAGTGGGGAATGTTAGGTAAAACCTATAGTACTTAGGTAATTTTTCATTTTTTACCTTTGTTACTATTACCTTAGGTAAATAGGCTATTTACATAGGTAATTATATATTTGGTTATATTGTTATAACCTTATTGTTTGTCATATTATTGATTTGTGTGGTTTGCATGGTTGTTTGGTTAGTTCAAATTGTGCATCCTCTCAGTTGTTCAATGCATTAAGCATTGCAACTTTCATGGCATGTAATTGATTCATGACAAATCAATAATATTTACCAGGATTTCGTACTTGTTCCTCACTCACAGAGACTATAAATAAAACATGACAACTTTTATATCAGGGTAAGTGCACCAAGTTGGGGGGCCAAAAGGGGGTCTTAAGTGGATGAATTTTCTGAAAAAATAAATTCAACTTATACGAGTTTTTTGAAATAGCTACACTCAAAATTAGAAGATGTTGTAGAAATATGAATCGTAGAATATGAATCATTTTGAGTCTAGTTTCTAAGATACTAAATTTTATTGAAAATAGATAAGTTTAAGTGGGTCAAACAACTAAAATACCAACAAATGCTCCTGTTTTTGTTAAAAAACATAATAGAGTGACTTTCGTGCCCCCCACCATTTTTTGAGCACCATTTAGTATTTTTGAAAACCCTTTGGTAGAAAGATAGCTAGGAGCATCTAGTTTGGGCTCCATTTTTTTAACATTTTTTTAGGGAATATTGTTTTATTTATTATTTTTCTAGTACATAAATTTTATGTTTTGAAAAATAACGGAGCTCCGACCGTGCCCCCCCCATAACTACCTCAAAAAATATTGAAAATTAGATTTTTTTTTGAATATGTATAGAATTATGCCTAGTTTGGGCTAGTATATATTTTTTAAAAACTTTCGATCACCCAAAAAAAGATACACCATGAAAGATAGACATATTTACACTTTTAAAAATAGCTATAAAAAGGC
Organism: Taxus chinensis; assembly: GCA_019776745.2. Taxonomy (NCBI): domain Eukaryota; kingdom Viridiplantae; phylum Streptophyta; class Pinopsida; order Cupressales; family Taxaceae; genus Taxus; species Taxus chinensis. The sequence goes on along the minus strand of CM034149.1, from coordinate 656,112,576 downwards.
ATAGTTAGAAAATAAATAATATGGAAACCTTATATTAGTCAGAAAATTTGAAAAATTATATTTTTAGAAAGAAGAGACTTTGCTCTACGTTGTGGTATAATTTTTTTAAAATGGATCGATTGTTTTACTTTGATTTATCATAGAGGAAGTGGAATTTTTACATTTTCTTGTAAAAACACGTTGTTTGCTTGTGTTTGTGTAGGTCCATGCCTCAGGCTTGGGGATCCAAACTAGATCCCAAGCCTTGAGGCCATGGCTTGGGAAAAGAAAAAACAAAATGCGTATGCATTATATACGTGTTTTGTGTAATATACACACATGTATACAACATGCTTCTTATTCACGCGTATTTATTCTATGTATTATAAGTATAACATGTTTTTCATTTATATATTATTGCTTTTGATAAATGTTTATTATTTATTAATATTTTAAATTTATTTATGTAAATATAAGAAATTAGGGTCACTCTGCACCTTATGGAATTAGTCTCATGGCTCCATGAGTCATGGTTTAGGAGATAGTTTTTTAAATTATAATCTGGTCAGTACATAGGTAATTTTTCAGGATTTCAACATTCAGCCTAAATATTTTAGCATTTAACTTCTACAATCGAAACCCTAAACCATAGGCCATAAACCTAAACACTAAACTGTAAACCTTGAGCCCTAAACCCTAAACCCTAAACCTTTAACCATGATCCATAGACCCCTAAACCCTAAACCCTAAACCTTAAACATTAAAACCTGAAACCCTAAACCTTAAACCATTCAACCCTTAACCCGTGAGCCCTAAACCAACCATGAACCTTAAGCCCTAAATGCTAAACCATAAACTATAAACCATAAAAACTAAATCCTAAACCCTAAACCATGAGCCCTAAACCCTTAAACACCTAAACCTTGAACCCTAAACCCTAAGCCTTAAACCCTAAACCCTTATCCCTGAGCCCTAAAATCTAAACCCTAAACCCTAGACCATATACCCTTGAGACATAAGTCCTAAAATCTAAAACCCTAAGCCATAAAACCTAAACCCTAAACCCTAAACCCTAAACCATAAACCCTAAACCTTAATCCCTAAACATTAAAACCTAAACCATAAACCCTAAACCTTAATCCCTAAACATTAAATCCTAAACCCTAAACCCTAAACCCTAAACCATAAACCCTAAAACTTGAACCGTAAACCATAAACCCTTATCCCTAAACACTAAATCCTTAACCCTAAACCCTAAACCCTAAACCCTAAATCCTTAAACCTCGATCCATAAACTCTAACCATAAACACTAAACCCTAAACCCTAAACCTAAAACCTAAATCCTAAACCATAACCTTAAACCTTGAACCCTGAACACTGAACCCTAAACCTTAAACCCTGAACCATGAGCCCTAAACCCTAAACCCTAAACCCTAAACCATATTTCATCAATATTTCCTAGTCTCGTGCCTAGAACCATCATTGAGTCTGCTTATAAAACTACCTTGTTTATGAGAGGTGGGACAAGTAACTAAATGCATATGACATCTACCTTGTGCCTTGTAATGCATATATTACACATCTCTTCCAAACATTGTTTCTCCCCACATATACTTGCGCTCTTGAATGTAAATTTATTCACACTCTAAAACAAATTTCACATTTCTCATATTTCCATGTATGGTATTATGCAAGCCAGGATGACCCATTGGAAGCTGGAAAAAATAACCATCACAACAAAAAAATTAATCTTAAAGGAAACAAAAGAAACATAGAGAATATATCAATGCAGAGGTGTAGGATCATAATTGAATTTCCTGTAGTATCCTCTCCTCCAGAGAAAGATAAAGTTCAAGTGTTCTACTGGAATGGATAGTAAATTTGACAGAACTTCCTAAAGTGTTCAAAATAAGCATAGAAATAGGGGAATGGCTAAGAACACTAAGGGGTTATCAATCACCTAGTAAATCTTTCTTGTTTAGTTCTAAATGGGAGTTACCTGGCCTACGACTTAGTGACCTTCCATTCATTGATAATTCCTTATATGATAAACCCATGGATGTTTTCAAAATCCCATGAACAAAAAGATAGGGGCAGTCATCAATCCTAGTGAAGGGTGTGATGTGATTTCCAAGCAACTTGAAATTCATATAGATTTAGAGGTCATAACACAAATTTACAAATATCTCTATCATTATAAATGGAAGCCAAGTAACAATGTCTCCCTATAAATCCAAGGATTGAGGACTACTGGGGTCTTTGGAAGGATTGGAAAATTAGGAATATGACATTTCCCTCCTTCAAAATATCAATAGATGAAAAACATCAAATTTTGATGACTCTCTTTGAATGTTCTGCCTACAAATTCGATGAACCCCTGAACTCTGTGACCTAAACCCTTAACCCTCAACCATGAGACCTAAACCCTAAACTATAAACCCTAAAACCTAAAACCAAAGTAATAAATCCTAAACCCTAAACCCTAAACCCTAAAACCTGTTGACCCTAAACCCTTGACCCTAGACCCTAAACCCTGAGCCCTAAGCCCTAAACCCTAAATACTAAATCTAGAGCCCTGAGACTCTAACCCCCAAACCTTAAACCAGTAACTCTGAACTCTGAACCTTAAGCCATAAACCATGAACCATGAACCCTAAACCCTAATCCCTAAACCATAAACCCTAAACCTTAAGCCTTGAACCCTACACCCTAATCCTTGAGCCCTAAACCCTTAAACCTTAAACCTTTAGCCCTAAACCATAAATCTAGAGCCCTGATCTCTAACCCCTAAACCTTAAACCCATAACTCTAAACCTTAAACCCATAACTCTGAACCCTAAACCCTGAGTCATAAACCTTAAACCATGCACCCTAACCCCTAAACCCTAAACCCTGAGCCCTAAGCCCTAAACCATAAACCCTAAACCTTAAGCCCTAAATGTTAAATCCTAAAGGTCCCTAAACCCTAAACCCTAAAAACTAAATCATAAACCCTAAACCTTGACCCCTAAACCCTAAACTCTAAACCCTAAGCACTAAATCCTAAACCCTAAACCCTAAACCATAAACCCTAAACCCTAAACCCTAAACGATAAGCCCTAAACACTTAAACCCTAAACCCTGAACTGCAACCTAAACCTTAAAACCCTTAACCCTAAAAAACCTAAATTATAAACCCTAAACCCTAAAACCTTAAACCCTAAACCCTGAACCTTTAAAACTTAAACCCTAAACTCCTAAACCCTAAACCTTGAAACCCTAAATCCTCAAACCCTAAAAACTTAAACCATAACCCTAAGCTCTAACCCTAAACCCTATACCTAGTAAACCATAATTCCTAAACCCTAAATATCTAGTCCCTGTGCCTAGCCCTAAAGTCCTTTTAAACCCTAAACCCTAAAATATCTAAAAAGACATCTAAACCTTTATGACTCTCTAAACCCTAAACCTTGAGCCCTGAAACCTCTAAACCCTAAGCCAAAACATTACAATGAACCCTAGGCCTTAAGCCCTAAACCCTAAGCCAAAACCCTATGAACCTTGAACCCTTAAACATAAACCCTTTTTAGTTGCTAAACCCTTAAAAATGAGTAAGACTAAACCCTGAGCCCTAATCCATGAACCCTAAACTCTCAACCCTAAACCCTAAACCCTAAACCCTTGATCCCTAAACCCTAAACATTGAACCCTTTTCCCTAAACCTTGAAACCTGACCTTTAAACCTTAAACCCTAACTCCTAAACCCTAAACCCTAAATAAACCTAAATAAAACCTAAACCCTAAACCTTAAACCCTAACTCCTAAACCCTAAACCTTAAACCCTAAATCCTTTCCCTAACCCTAAACCCTAAAAACTAAACCCTAAACCCTAAACCCTTAACCCTCAACCATAAGCCCTAAACCCTAAACCCTCAACCCTAAAAACTGATGAGCCCTAAACCCTAAACCCTAAACCTTGAGCCCTAAACCCTAAACCCTCAACCTTGATCCCTAAACCCTAAACCTTAAACCTTGACCCCTAAACCCTAAACCCTAAACCCTTAACCCTAAACCATAAACCCAAAACCCTTAAACCCTAAACCCTAAACCCTAAACCCTGAACCCTAAACCCTAAGCCCTAAACCCTAAACCCTAAAATATGAACTATGAGCCTTAAACACTTAAACTAAAAAACCTTGAGTCCTAAACCCTTAGCCCTAAACCCTAAACCCTAAGCCCTAAACCCTAAACCCTAAATCATAAACCCTCACCCAAAGGAAAGTCCTAAAATGATCATTCAACGTGTTTCAGTGTGTAGGGAATAGTGTTTAAGGTGATCGATCGACTCATTTAGTTTTTATGAGAGACTACTTCCTTTGAAGGCCTAAAAAGGCATTTTTGGCCATTTTGTAGTTAATTGAACACCCTTCAGAACAAGCTAAAATGAGCTAGTCATGTCACCGAGTTATCAAGGACCATTATTTGTGAAGTATTAAGGCATCATTTTGTCTCCATAAGAGACATATGAGCAAAAACATGTATGAGAATCATGAATTTGATTCCATGAAAGGATGCTTTTAGAGCTAGGAAAGGTGAGGGGATGATCTTTATATGGAGCACCATGTTTCTAAGAATGAGAAATCATCTGAGTTCACTTGATGCAATTCACTTGGTACTATTCGTAACAACTCATTCAACACCTAGTAGTGTTATCACACCTTAAGGAGGAGGCACATTACAATCACCTCATTTTGGCCATAGGACAAGAATCCCATTCAGGGAACAATCCTCTATCTACAAAGTGAGGATCTCTTTTTAGTAAGAAGTAGACAAACATCATAGAGTTAATTCATGGTCACTAAAGTGAATTATGGACCAAATTTAAAAATTAGTACCAATTCAAGCAGTGGTAGGGCCAAAATCCATTTTAGAAGGTCAAAAAACCTAAAAAATGACTATATGCTTTCCCAAAACAAAGACCAACTACAATATATATGCCCTGAAATTTTTAGGTCATTTGTTGAAATCCTGAAAATGAGTAAGTACTGACCAGATTAGATTTTGAAAAACTATCTTCTAGATTATAACTGTTGGAGCTACGAGACCACTTCCATAAGGTGCAAAGTGACCCTAATTTCTTATATTTACTAAAATAAATTTAAAGTATAAGAAACAATAAAATAAATCTTAAACATTTATTTTTGTAAGTATAAGACCACCAAAACACATATGCATGGTCCATACTACACAAAAGGCGTACACGTTTTGACTTCTATAAAACGTGTATGAATTTTTCCTTCTTTAAAACACGTACGCATTTTGTTATAACGGTTTATAGGTGATTCCCGAGCCAAAAAAATTAAAACGTGAGCACGTTTTAGCAAAATGCACATACGCGTTTCGTCTATTTTTGGGTTTTTGTCTACTTTTTGGCCCCCCAACTTCGTGCACTTACCCATATATATCATCCAAAGAAGGCTAACGAAAACTAGTGATTAAGTTAGTGTAATTTCCCATGTACTTGATGATCAAATTGTGCATTGTATGCACCACTAAAATTTAAAATAAGATTTGTAAGATTTATAGTTACTAAATCTGAATAAATAGAATAAATATAGAATAATTTTTAGACTTCAATTAACTTAAATATAGGCTCATGCACTCCATAGACAAATTCAACATGAAAGAAGATTTTCCAGGAATAGAATTATGCAAGCTAGGCATGTTTTCAACACTAATTATAGCCATCTTCAAGAAAATTCACCTCAAGATCTCTAAAATATAGGGATTTTCATAATAGTATAATATTTACACTTATTGTAACTTAGAAAGTGTTTCCAACCTATTTTGGGATGACTGCATGATAATTTATAATTATCCTTAAAATGACAATTGATAATCTATTTTTATTTTTCTCAGCTATTTTTAAGAAATAACTGAAAATCACTTATTTGGTCCAACTTGACTAAACAAACATATCACTAAAGTAAGTAAGTCCTAAAACCTACTAAGCATTTATTATTTATATTTTTTTTTTCTAAAATAGAAATTGTCTAAATTAAGTATAATTTCAATTGTCAAAATTTGCATCATTCCAAACACCATCCTTCCTAAAAAAAATATTCTTTGCTTGTTCATTGTTGCACCAAGTGAACAAAATTTTTATTATTATTGTTTTTTTCTATAAAGAGGGTCACTAATTCTTAATATTATTTTGAATTTGGCCCTAAAGAAATGTTCATTACCTTTTGACATAAATGGTCTCCCTCCATGTTTTTCTTATTTCTTTTCAACCATTTAAAATCAAGTCTAATAATGTAAGGGAAATAAGGTAAATAAGCAATCTAGGTCTAGAGTTCAACTCTATCTATGTAGTCATGTATAACATAAATTGAGAAATATTGAATGTATGATTCTCTATACAAAATATATCAGGGTGAGGTCCAATATTTTATCATTATCTTTTCTCATTTTTGATGTATGAGAATGATAACTCCTCCCAACCCTTTTACATGTTTAGTAAAGTGGAGGAAATAACCTATTCAATAAATATTAGAGGTAATTCTAGGGAAACTATAGTTTACATAACCACTTAAAGAAAAAAAATCAAGCTCTTGTCAAGTGTTTTTTAAGATGTCTAACAATTAGTTTTCTATCTAGAGTTTCTAGTCCTCTAACATTCCATCTTAATATTTTCATAAGAGGAAATTAGTTAGGTATCTTAGCATCCTATGAAGGGGGTTCAAAGAAATTTTATTTTAAAATATTCTATCGAAAGATGGAGGAATTCTAAGTTCTTTCATTGCTTTTTAGGCTTATACCTATCATTTTTCCCTTTTTATTGACATCTACATTACTTTCTATTATTTTTCTTTTTTAGACCATCTTAGTAAAATTGTTATCTAACTCTATCTTAGTCAATACAACAGGCTTATTTGATACTTTATTTTCTATAGGTTTCAAATAAGGGTGACCCATTAGTGGGATAGTCAATTGTAAGCCACTTTGAGGGATGTAGGGTAATGCATTATCCTTAACATTTTTAAGAATTAATGTTTAAAGAATTCAACAAAATTCAAGGGATTTATATCTGAAATATCAACTATATTAGGTAAGACCATTTCATATCCCTAAAAATTCCTTCTCTCATTCAAAGAGTGAGGAAAAACCTTAATTTTTTTGATAGTGGGGGTAAATATGTGAAAACTTAATTAGGCTAAGTCTATCTCCTCCTCTGAGCCTGACTCTGTCTCAGCCTCCTCCTCCTCCTCATTGTGCGTTGGGCCCACCTCAATCTACAACACATGTCTTGGCCAAACTACTGCCCCAATAGCTGGATATGGTGTGGCGTGTTGTGTAATAATGGGAATCCTAATAGTAACAACTATCCACTCTAGTTATCCCCTCTGATCTTCTCTCAACTTTCTTATCCCTCTATAAATTGTAACAACTACTTGGAGAACATTTTCATAAGGTAACCCAAATTTCTGGGGTACCCTGAGAACCAGATGAGTGTCAAATCTACTAGTCTGGTAAACCAGTTGAACCATAGTGTTACACAAAGTCAAAGTGATGTATTCTTGACCTCATCTGCCGACCATATCCTGATATGGGAGGACAATCATGTCTATTGTGGTCAATATGGAAACTAACTGATATTGGACCCTGAGTGGAGACATATCCACCCACCTTTATTCTCTAACTGTTGTAGTATTTGTTTTCCCAACTCCCCTCTTGTAGGGGATCATCCTATCATACACCCAGGACATAAAAAGTGTTGGATGGATGAGGGACTTAGCCCCCGATCTAGAAATCATGTAAAGGTCATGATATGTAGTCCCCAAAATGTCTACTCCCCATACATATACTCTTTCATATAACTCAATACTCTAAAAAATGGAGGACTAATAGAAAAAGAACCTATCTCAGCCCTTGTCCCTAATCAGACAATAATTCAAGATACTAATGAAGGCCTTTCACAGATTAGGGATAGGTGTTGTGTCAACTAAGACCAATCTAACACCCTAATTTGCACCCATATCAAGTGCCTTTGCATATCCCAGATAAGTGACCCAATTGGGGCCTCAACTATTGAACTAGCGCTCTTAGTGATAGCTTCCTTCTGGTAACAAGAACTCTAAGAATCGGGTACACATCCCCTAATGTGATGATCCACTCACCTCTAACTCTAGGCAATAAGAAAGTGTTCCAGTCTACATCACATTAACTCAATAGGTTACAAAGTAGGTGACTCATGGGAGCAATGAGTTGTGTCTACAAAATCCTCCTAAGGTCAGCCCTCCCAAATAAATCCATCTCATCCTGGGTCAACCCCTGCAAGATCTGGGGAAACCAATCCTGATCACGATATAACCTCCCTACATCCACAAATAGAAAGAAAAGATAAATTTAGAACCTCATATACATATAATGAGATCACAAAAACAATATAAATTTAAGAATATACCAAAAATAGTCCATACCTAGCTAATAGAATGCAAATTTCCTCGACAGTTACGAAACCACCTCTCGTAGAAAAGTGGAGCTTTCACAACCTCCATGGCACTTGTGGATTCATCATTCTGATTTAGTGATGGTTGCACAACCTTCATTCTAACTGCAGCCCATATGCATGTTTGTGTAACCTCCATGGAATGGTGTTGCAGGGAGTCAAAAAAATCAGGTCGTATTTCCCTTTTGAGCGTAAAAATTACAAAACAATATAGTTGTAGAAATACTACAGAAATAGTAATCTTGATTACTACAAATTTGAACTCAGGTTTGACTGTAGTATCTTTTTCTTTTGGAGATTTTTTTTCCTCTCCAGTAACCCAAAAGTTTTTGAATAATTATCTCTTTTTACATTTTCACATCAAATGTCAGAGGTGTTGTTAAACGTTGAAACTCTCTCACATTTATGTCAATTTTAGATGTCAGATCTTTTAAATATTTTTGTAATCTTTAACTTGTTTTGCAAAATTTAAACTCGTTAAAAACGATAACATAGATTTTTTCGTATTGTGAATCTGTAGAACATGAGTGTGAAGAATGGAAATTTGATGGCCATTTATGCAAGGTTGGAAACATTCTGTAATTTATTCAAATTTTTACAGGTATATTTTTTTTGGATTTTGTTTTTTGGTTACAGTTTGTGTTTTCTTTTTTGGTCAATACAAATAATACTGACACTTAGTTCTATGTCTCTCTTTTGGTCTGAAAGCTGTAAGTAGTTTACTGGTTTTTGAATACTTTTGTATATGAGAATGAACTACTTATAGGATCTTTATTGCATATTTGGTAAATCTTGGCTGTTTATACGATTCTTTAATTTTATTACATATTTTAGAGACAAAATATGCTACCGAAGTAGAGCAAAGGTGTATTGAGGAGAATGGCTAAAAATCCACTTGATTTAAATTTTGTTCCAAAATAAATGATAGAACCAAGTCCCATTTCATTCTCTAATATCTTTATGATTTATTCTTCATTATTTCTCAGTTCTTTAGTTTTTCTTGATCTAGCTTTTTTGCACATATTGTAAAATTCAGGTTTTATTGCATACGAGCACACGGCTTTAAAATGCTTGTTTATAGTATCAACAAACCTTACTTCAACTCTGAAACCCTAGAGTAAATAAATGTATGACTAAAATGGATTTCCAAGTGTAGTTGAACCGGATCTATTTTTCTAAAAATAAATACCAATGGAAATGATCATACAAATTTAAATGTAGGACTACTTCTTTGCCTGGTACTTTGATATCCGATGGTCTTTTGCAACTACTGTTGTGTTGAGATAAATGAGTTTCCTGCTAGTTTTAATAGATTACTTTGATGTAATGTTATTTGGTATAAACAAATAATGCCACCTCTTAAACCCCAGGGAAAATAAATGTAGCACTTTCTTTGCAACCAACCAGCACTTTGATATCTGAGGGTCATTTGCGACTCATTGTAGGTATTGAAATAGATGAGATAAACTACTTTCTCATCTAGCTTAAAATAGACTCTAGAGTTATTTTCTTGTAAGATTTTATGTATCCAATTCCCATTGGACAAAGATTATATCCAATGAGGATAGAGGTCTAAGGAATGAATGCAACACAGTAGCTCAAGAGAGCCAGATGTAGACATTCCAAGATCCATGTTCTTGAGGTCAGACGAAACATAAGCTACAGATCAGGCTATAGAGATTTGGGAAACTGTTATTCTCGTTAGCATATAACTATAATGTCCTTAGGCAAAGTATTTCATTATCTTGTGTTTAGGTGTCAGGTAATTATGAGAACGTCTACTGAGAATACATGGTTCTACTAAACATATGATGGCACTGTGATCATCGTCATGTTGAAGAGTTTAAGGTCACTTTTATGCGTTTATATCAAAAGGCTAGTCTACGTGTCTTTTTCTAGTTATCAATAGAGATAAGTAACCATGGCAATAATTTTTTTGATGAAATCTCCAAAAACACAGGTTGCATAGGATGACAGATGTCCCTGCATTATATGGAATTAATGAATGAAAGATTTTATTAACGTCCACGAGACCAAGCGGTCTATGGGACCAAGAGCTGAAACAAAGGTGTTTTGTGCAAACACAATTGTCTGCCACAAGGGTTGTCTTGTTAGTCTTGCAAAATTTGCAATCCCTTTGCAATGTTAGATCTTCTATTGTGGATCTTGATCAAGAAACTTGTTGTTTTATCTAGCCTCACTTCTTCAAACAAGTAAGGTAGGTTGTTTACCCTCAAGTTGTCTTCATAGTCCATAATGTAATGTCATTCTGTCTCCACCACACCTTTGTTACAAAAAAGGCATGCTCTTATCAGTACTTCGTGATTTTGAGTTGAGATTGTAGCTTGCTTGTACTAGAGCAAGCTGTTGCTTACGATTGTAGAATTTTCCTTAAGTTTAAACTCAACCAGAAGTAATTGGCTTCAGTCCTAAAACAATATTACTAATAATTGCATTTAGTCAACTTTGAGCTTAGCTCAGTGATTTGTAACATGTATCATTTTTTACCTCATTCACGGTACATTCGCTAAAAGTTATTCATTGCATGTTGAATGCATTTTTCTCTTTGCAAATTTATGATGTATAACACTCTGTTGGTTAAGAAACAAGAGCGACATGATATATTGCGTTGTGGTTTTCTCGGAAGTCATTCATGCAATGCTCAAAATCAGGGAACATAGGTAATCTATTGATTCTTGGCCATTCAATCTTGTTTTTTTTTCATCATATGCTTTTCTTTATTACATAACATTGATATTTCTTGGTTGCTCGTCTTGATTTAGCATGACAACAATATGGGGGAGAAATTTTGTAAACTGATTGTTATGATCATTTTAACAGGGTGATTGATTCTTTCCCACGTGAAGTGCAGTCAATTTTGATGTGGCCAAATTTACCTTGAGAAGAGAAGTTGAGGAAAATTCATCACCAAAATTGTCTGCTGGCAAGGTTTTTCTAAAATTTCCTCCTTATTAAGTCCCATTCAACTAGATTTGTTTACATCAATTTATTGAAGCTGATTTTTCTCAATGCGGTTCAAGACTTTTGTCGGAAAACATACATGCCACTGGAAATAGCTAGAAATTACATGCAGCTGTTTTATTTGCAAACAAAATGTAGACTGGAGATGAAGGAATTCCATGAAAATGACCTTCCCTCTCTATTCAAATTTTAAATGCAACTTGGTCTGTTTTGATTAGGGTTCAGCAAATGGTTTTAAAATATATTTCATTTGGCTACGATTTGTGGTAGGAAACGTACAAGAGAAAACTGGCAGAGGCTTTGCTCCATGATTCAAATGGAATAGACCAGAAAATTTTGGCTTTCAAGAAAAGATCAAAGACCACTTCTGAATTCAGTAAACATTTATTCTTGGATACATATATTGACGATGACATTTTAGTTTGTAAATCTTATCGCCATATTCCCGAGGTATGCAGATCAACACAGTTGAGGCTATTGAGTTCATATTTTCTGCTTTAATTCTCGATACAAAAAAGAGTATCCAGTGAAATTATATTATGTAATTTGAAGAGCATGGATTGAATTTGGCCCTTGGGGATAGATTGTGTTTTACAATTTCAGTAATTTAATACAATTATTTGATGGGCATATCTGGTCTTTGCATTGATTAAATGAATTAAACTAAGAGAAAAAAATATCATATTCTAAGAAAGTAATTGACCCCTTCATGATTTGTGGGTTTTATATTTTATCATGCCATAAATTTGGTGGGCCAAACCATTGTTTCAGTTGACAATCCCTCCAATTTTGCTCATGCTTATGTGCTTTATCTTCTTTTTCCAGTCACCAGAGAGAGTCTTGGATGCACAGGATCTGTTAGATGATTATTACCTAAATTTGTTAGATTGGAGCTGCAAGAATGTTGTTGCTATTGCTTTGGGATCAACCGCATACCCCTAGAATGCTAGTAGTAGTCGTATTGAAATGTTAATGCAATCTGAATCAAGTAATGAAGATGATTGCTTGACCAGTCTTGCTTGGGCAGATGATGGCATACACATTGCGCTTGGTCTGAACAACTCTGAAATTCAGCTTTGGGATGCTGAGCAGATGCGTCTGGTAAAATATTTTCTTATGCCAAGCTGCTAAAATACTCATCTTTGTATCTGGTTTTCTGTCACGGTTCATATTGACAAGCGGTTGTAGAAAACTTTATTTACTAGATGGTTGAAGGTAACATAACAAGTCTGTCATCTTGTAGGTGTATAAAATGCGAGGTCACTCATCAAGAGTAGGCAGTCTGGCTTGGAATACCCATGTTTTGTCTTCTGGAAGCAAAGACAGCCTTATCATCAACCATGACAGTATGTTGAACTTTTATACAGACATTCAAGAAAGCCTTTTTTGCTTACTTTTTGAAGCTTAGGGATATATGGTGTGTAGTATTTTGAATTTTCCAAAAATCATTGTTTAGAATTTGCATAAAAGGAGAAGCATTTAGAGCTCTAACATGGAAAATTGAAATGCAATGCTGCTTATGTTACGTTGCAATGTCATTACAATCTGAAATTCAATATTATCATATGCAATGCTTGAGGGATCAGTTGCTCTTATGAGTTACAGGGGATGTCTATTTGAAATTTTGCTGCTTAGTGCCAAGGAGATTTTTGATTCTGATAATTAATAGTGGTCAGATAACAAAATGTTTTGAGTTATTCTATGTGACTTGTTTTTGGTACGTTGTGAGATTACTCAATTTTTGTATTTTTTGGATGTTGTAGACATTTGATTTTGTTATGAAAATCAGGGCTGATCTTCTCCTCTTCGTGCATGTTAGCTTCTTCTATTCGAGTAAGGAAAGAATACAATCAGGAGTAGACAAAGGATTATAACTTATGTCCCTTGAGAATAATGGCATAGTATATTTTCTCCGGCCAATATATGCTTCATTATATTCTTTTATAGTACTGTACTCTTGTGATTTATTTTTCTAATAAGTGCACTTTCTTGATTTTTAAAGCTACTTGGTTATGCAATGCAACCCGCATTTTTAAAACATTTGGTATGTTTGGGAGCACCAAAGGTTTGCCAAAGTTCATATTTCTTAAAAGGTTAGGAGTAATCTTGTCTTTAATTATCTAGAGAAAAAGAAAAATATTACAGTGCCATGCCAACAAGCGGCAGAAAATAGCTTAAAGTCATAACAACACAGTAAAGTAAAAAATTTAAAACAAATGTCCTCAGGTGAGTGTTTTATCCTTCATACCACAAACTCATAAAGGAAAATACTAATGTTATAGTTTGTTCCCAAACACCCATAATTGGTCATGTGCATAAAACAGAAACACAGCATAAAGGAAATATACTGTGCACATCACATACATAAGGATTCAAATTTCAAAGACACTATCATCACATGGTGTGAAAGAGCAGAGCAAGGTAGGAAATCTCATTGGTTTTAAACCAAGTTGCTAGGAAATGGGTATGGGTATGGGTCTGAAATGCGGAAGTGCCGATTTTCAAAAAAACCTTGGGTACGAAATGTTACGGAAATGTTCGTACAATATATTTTAAAAAACTAATATATATATATATATATATATATATATATATATATATATAGTATTTGTTTTCAAAATTTTAGTCCATAAGAGATAAAGAACTCAAAATATTTTGTATTCATTGAAGTTCAAAAAATTCAACATGGTCACAATTTCATCTCCCCATCTCTTCCTTCATGCTGCTCCTTGATGCCTCTCTGCTCTTCACAATGCTGAATGTTAGTTTAGTGAAAATTGAATTCAGCAAGAGAAATAAATGAGTGTGATTTAGAATGGACCAAAGATGTCCTTATATAGCTTTAATGAAGTGTCTTTAGGAAGGTTGGGTGGGTAGATTAGGGTTAGAAACAATAAATGCAAAATATGAGCAATTTTTGTCCCTCTTTTTAAATGTCATCGTGCCATAGATACGGCCTGGAAATGCCCCGGGTATGGCAGAGCTGTACCCATGGCATTTGCGGGCCATACCCTCTCTGTGTAGGCATTTTGGAGCTGCTTCAGATGCATACCTGTACCCGTACCTATGGGGGTACAGGCAGGGGGGAGGCGTTTCCATGCTTCCAAGGTTTTATAGATCAGATAGAACATTTTTGACTTTTTCAAGTCAATGTACATTGTCTTGAGAAACTCAAAAGTTGAGGTCTTTGACCCTCTCAATGTCATAACAGCCTTGTACCTTGGATGCAAAGGAGTTACATTTGGTTCATAAAGAGTTAATTCCATTTCTTGTTGTGCACTTGATTAACTATCTTCAATGCATTCACTCTATATATTATCCATCTTTCCAGCTACTGTGCATGAATATTTCACTTGTGCACTGTACACAATATATACTGAAACATATTATAAATATATTCTCCATAACAAATCTGCTGAACTTAATCATTTGTCTCTTCCCAAGACAGTGAATGACATTTGGTCGAGTCTTGCTCTTCATTGGTTTCTGTCAAACCTGGTTTCGGTCATGATTGTGCTTTACTCAGAAAGATTTATTTAAACACGCACATTCCAAAAAAGTATGGTTTTATGTAACCATGTTTCATGGTATGCTTAAAAATCCGAGGGTTCTGTGAAGCCCAGCTCCTACTGTGAAATTCCAATTAAGTCTAACTTACTCCAACAAAACAAGTCAAGGGCCAGGATGATGTGCAAATCCTGACAACATTGTGCTCAACTGTCGTCAACCGTGCAATCAAATGCACTCAATGTTGGACTGATAATCTTGCAATTGCTGATGCCTACTCTTAGTAAATAAGTATTATGCATATGCATTGCACAACCTATCAACCTCTCTCTGGAGATTCAGACACATATAGATGTAGTGAGGAATTTTACCCAACTTCCAACTTCTTTGGATATTCTGCAAAGATAGTGGGCTCTGAGTACATATTCTGGTTTATCAAAACGTACCTTTGTTCATCAGTTTTAACTTACCACCTCTACAAATGAGAGTTGATTGCTTGATGCATTGTTTGGTTCCTGATGGCTGCCATCATCTAATGAAATCTCGGCCAAGTAAATAGTTCAGTACCTGTCTCTGCTTCCCAGGCTGCAATCTCAACCAATTGTAATTTAGCCTGCAACATGCGTTCCAATATCTTCTACTTGGTCAAATATACCTTGACGTGGCCTTTATTCTGCTCCATTATACCGGTCCAACAACTGGGGTCAGCCTGATCATCTGGTTGCACAATCTCTGGGAACTAGTTAGTAATCTATGCCCATTTGAATGATAGTATCTTTAAAGCTCCCATTGTACTGGCTCACATCCTGCAATCTATCTATAGCCTCTTTAGTCAATGACTTAGCCATAAGAACAACAATTGAAGTGAGCAAGCTAGCCGATTGCAAACTCAAAACATTCATCTACTGAATGAGGCCATTAAAAAGTTCAGAACATTTGGAAACTGTATTGGCTGTGAAATCTGTTGCAATGGGAGAACAACTCCAAACAGTTAAGAGAACAGAATACTTGCACTCTTTATTTTCCTAGACGGCAGTGGCACGTCCAAAATCAGAAGCAATTGTGCAATGTTCTGAGTCTTCTGACTACCTGAAGTCACTACATTTGAATTTGAAATAGCCACTTTCGCAAATGCATTGATAACATTTGAACTGGGTTCATTACTCAGTATTTACTCCCGATGCTTGCGCTCCTGATGTGGGCTCTTGCTGTGCCACAAACCCAAAACATTCTGTGCTCTTGAAACCATAGTGCCATCCATATTCATCGGGTTGGTGTTCTGCACTGATATACATGAAGTTCACTTGATTTATTCCCTATTTGTGTTCTTCACATTTCCTTTCTTTGTGGCTTATATATTCTATGCGTACTTTGTTTGATCGACATTGATATTATTTGTATATTTCATTTGACCGGATCCTGAACCTATAGCCTTAGTATCTACACCCACTAGGTTTGGTTTCTCAATTTGTTGGGGAACAGGAAGGGAAGTGGGCATATTCTGAAGAGGTGGTGTGTGTGGAAGTAATGTTGATGTACCTGAAGTAACAGGACTTGGGGGGAGAAAAGTTAATTGCGTGCTTGACCTGAGAACATCTTGAGTTGGGCTTTCAGAAAATTATTTTGCAACAGGACTGTAATTCTGTTGATGGAAACATATTAATGTATACAGGCATACATAGAATAGTAGAATCGTCCACAATTGGTGAATTAGTACTTATAGAAGAGAAACTTGTAGTTGGGGTTGACATCAGACCCAT
Source organism: Taxus chinensis (assembly GCA_019776745.2). Classification (NCBI taxonomy): domain Eukaryota; kingdom Viridiplantae; phylum Streptophyta; class Pinopsida; order Cupressales; family Taxaceae; genus Taxus; species Taxus chinensis. Next base: position 656,095,856 of record CM034149.1, on the reverse strand, counting down.
TTGCTTCAATGGATATTCTCAGTATCCAAGTCAGTGTTTTGAATGGGCAGTCCTCTGTGCTGGGTGTCCACCAACTCAGTTTTAACAACATTCGTAGCAATAAATGTAGCAAAGGTAACTGGAGCATGAAATACAAAGTGCTAAACAAAATGACAAGCTAGGGTGATCTCTCCTATGTATTACCTCCTTGCCTCATATGCATTAGGAGTTGATGTAACCTTCTTAAAAATTCTGGGGTTTATGTTTTTTCACATAAACAGCTTGTCCAAAATTTACTTTCTGATTCAAATGTTGTTGGATCAAATATTAGCAATTTTTTCTCTACACTCATCATATGAATAGGCAGAGTACTGTACCCCATTTTCTTCCTCTTCACTGTCCTCAATTAGCCTTCAGTTGATGCGCTCAAAGGGCGGAAGTTGTACAACACTAACACTTGGAATCTCTTGCTATACATGCATTGCATGAAGTAATGCAGCATGCTTTTGTTCTTTATCTGTATTCTTCTTTGTTTGCCATGTCATCACTTGCTTTGGCATTGCACCACGTTTCTGCGCAGTGATCTCCCTATATGATGTAAACTTTACAGGTCTACTTGGGATTGGTTAACATGTTGATTTTTGTTCAAGCTGCTCCGGTTATGATCTTTTCACATATATCAATCCTTTTTCTTGTTTAATCTCTATTTTAAGCACCTTTACCCAGGCTATAAAGGATCGCTGCAATGGCTCTTGAACTCTGCCTTGCTTTACTTTGGCCCTAGAGAAAACTGAACTTCCCTTTAATAATTGTTGAATATACATGGTGAAATGCACATAAGTTCCAGAATGATGGTCTTAGTCTCTTCCATCCACATTGCAAATGAGCTTTTTTAGTCTCAGTATTCTCCTTACTGAATGTAGGCAACACTGCCCATCCTGAAAATTAATTATGCGAGTAGTATCCTTGCATCAGCTCCTCAACCCGTCCCTAGGCTCTTCCACCAAGTAAAGAGAATTGATATAAGGAAAGAATCAGGATGTATACAGAAAAGGATTGCTAGGGATGTGTAACATAATAAGGCGCAGTCATTCAGCTATTGCACAAGTTTCTTAGGCCAATTAAACTCGTATCCTTTCGCAAGTGCATCTATGACAGTCAGTGCAGCAACATTAACCTCCTTGTGTCCTTTACATGAATGCTATGTCTTCTGCCCAGCAGTTTTGCTGTAAACTGCACGTGTTTGGGTTGTTGACATCTTGAAGGGGGCTTCCTCATCTATTCCTCTCATATCTGTTAAATCTAGAAAGCCCTTCTAAATCCGATGGTCTTTTTGGTTTATAAAGTGCAATAGAAATTCCTTCAGTCAACAATCCTTTTGCCTCACTTAAAGTAAAGCACTGATAGGAATGAGTTTTCCCAAATGCAGAATTCGCTTACTGTAACAACTCAACATCATCTGTATAAAATATGTTAAAATGCCCAAAGTCTTACAATGAAATCAGCCACTACGATTGTGGTACCTTTAACCATTGGTACTATCCATGGATCACATCTGCAAGAAGCATATGCACAATTTTCGTGCTATACCGTTGAAAATTCTTTCTAGAGCATGAACTGATCTGCTTCGTTAAATTCTTTCTCGAGTTTGAACAGATCTGCTTCATTAATCTTTGTACTTTTCTTGTTGTCATAGCTCTTCAATTTCTTACCCTTCATATTCAGTGCACCTGTTCTGACCGCCGAAACTCTTTAAGGGAGCAAGTGTTTTTCAGGCATATCATGTAGATGCTCACCCACAATCTAGAGAAACCCTTTTTTTTTCTGGTGTTGCTGCGATGACCCCATAGTTGCTGCTCAAAACCCTCACTTCTATTCACTTTGCCACAACACTTAAAACAAATTTGAGCACTCTAAACCTATGTACCCTATTTTTGATAGCTATCCACTAGCTGTCATCTGCTCACAAATGAATTATTCTTCCTTCTTTTTCCTTTCTCACTTTAAATTTTTTTTGAATGCTGTATTTTTCTTATTTACTTTACTTTTCAAAGTAAGATAGAAAAACCATTAAACCAAAAATAACCAGAATATCCTTCGGTATTTGTACATACGTGCATCTGGGACTGGGTGCACGATGCACCTTTTGAAATGCTCCCAGCAGATCAAAGCATGCTCATTCACATGCGTATCAACCCATCAACTGAACCATCAACAGGCCCTACCTCTACCTTGATCTCTTCAAAACTTTTTATTATACACCTACTGTACTTAGATGTATACCTACTGCTAGGATTTTATCAAATCCAGTTCATCCATGGTAGGCGTGAGCTGACTACCATTCACAATTGCTAAACTTAAATCTATCTTCCAATATCCATGCATTGATTGCTCGATTATTATTTAATGAATGATATGCGGGCCTTTCCTCCGAATGCAGAGCACACTAAGATCTTCCTTATATCTACTTTCATATAGTAAATTCCTTGATATGCAGAATCCTATCATGGAAGCATTTTGACTGCACTTATGAATCTACTGTGTCCAAATTATCAAGAATGATGCCTCATCGAGTTTGACCGAATCTTCCAATCTTTACTTTAGAGATCCATCTTCATCCATTCTAGTGGCAACTACTATGTGCCAGTCCACACTATGGAGTACACATCCTATTCACACTATTGCTTCCAATCCACACACCGGCTGGAATGTTGTCTGACTAATACTTCATCAAAAAACTTTGCAATAGGCCCACAAGACTGCATGTATACACTTGTCCATGTCATCACAATTGACATTGCACACTTTTTGAGTGTGCATTGCTCACAAGACTGCAAATATACACTTGTACCAATCATCTCAGTCAACATTGCACACTTTTGTGGGTACTTGCTCCAATACCTTATTAAATGCTTCAGTTTGGCCATTCACTTGTGTATGATATGAATAATCTTGTTATGCACAATCATAAATTCCTAGGCCAACAGTTTGGTTGCTCTATTTAAAAATTGGGGATTCCTATTCTTGCACTAATATTTTGTCTAATGTCATCCTTTTTGATAGTCTCAACATGTTCTCCTCCATTTTAATACTTCAACATGTTAAAAATATAAATTTAGATTCAGTATAGCTTGGATGCACTTGCAAGTTCATTTGAACATTACATAACAAGTCAAGTTTAAGATTTGCAAAAGTTGAAAATTGTTTTTCTTCACTTTACCCGTCTAATAGAAGCTCTAGCAGTTGCAAAAGTATGTCTCCTTTCTGTCAATGCATCCTTGAGTGGAGGATTTATAGAATTTTGGACTGAATCAACTGGGCAGTTTTATGCTATAGGTTAGAAACATTCAGCTTGTAAGGGGTAGCTTGATATCTAATGACGACCCCCATCTGAAAGAAAGATGCAACACCTTTGTATGATAATTGGAAAGAGTGAAGACAAACACATCCTTATCCCCCAAAACAAGTGTTTCAAAATGATATTTAGAAGAAATTTATCCAGTTTGTAGTATATCTTATTGTTCCCCTTAGTTGATGGCACTGTGCATACCAATTAGAACCTCCATGTTCAAGTTTCTCTCCAAAAAATAGACTCAATTTTTAGCTCTCTTCTATGAAAGGGAAGCCCCCTTGTTTATCACAAGAGTCTTGATCATATTAAGATTTCCTTACGCTATCTGGAGAATTATGTGAAAGATGAGGAGCCATCCAAGATCAAAGAGTATCTTTCCAAGTGGGAGTTTGAGGTGCTAAATTTGGTTTAGACGTAGAAAACATAATGCTTAGAACAATACAAATTTTTTTTTCTTCATTGAAATCATTTGGGATGTTCATAGACATTTATAGGGAGAGGATCTCCTTAAACTTAGGAATCCTATTAAGCCTCCACGAACTACTCAAAGTAAAGTTAGGCGGACTATGTACATACTAACAAATATATGCCTCATACATGATAATTCATTACTCCCCCCCCCCAAGTGCAAACATGGGAGAAAAATAATTGCACTTCTTTTGCAGCTTGCTGCCTCTGCGTGCTCATGATCTGGATGGTTTTTTAGGACAGCCAACAACCTCAACAAGGATGGTTTTCCAAGGACGACCAACAACCTGCACATACAGATGGTTTTATAGGACAACCAATAACCCAAACATACAGATGGTTTTACAGGACAACCAACAACCCAAATATCATGATGCTACTTTCTCTTTGTGCTTTCATTTGTCCACTATGTTTTTCCTTCAGGGGATTACATAGGAATCTGCTCACTTATTACAAACTCGAACAAGAATAGTTTCACATGACATCTCATTGAATGTAGCTGATTTGGCGCAAAATGGAAATGGAACATTGATGCGATGTTGCCCCCCACAATGTGAAATTTCAATTTATTCAAACCACACAAAACAACATGAATACTGCAAATGAAACACACTGCACACAACGTGACAACTGAAAAAACATATCACCAATGCTTTGTGCGGCCCCATCGTTGGTGATTGACGAGAGGTCGTTGATCGACCTCCAACCTCCTATGCCTCCGTCCTCTAATGTGACATGTTGCTTACTCAGCTGAATGAAATTTGAAGCTCAAATCTGCATTGTCTTCTATCGACACGGCTTCCCCACCAATTTTTGCTTTGGTTCTGAAATTCTAAAGTGGGAGTCTGGCGGCGGCAGCCCCCAGTAGGGTCAAGGGGCAGCGCTCCTTGTAGGGTCCTAGGGAAGCAAATTTTCCTTCTTTGCAACCTTCAAAAATCTTCATCAGAAATGTAGTTATTCTCATTTTATCCTTTCAAAAATTTGGACATCAGATTCTGCCGATAATGTGTCCGTAAGGCAATTTTTTTTGTTTTTCGACACTTTGACACTTATTAACTTTGACTTTTGACAGTGACAACTATATTTTACAAGACTTCTAACACTTCTTCAAAATGACTAAGACACTTGATTGACGAAAATAATAAAAAAAATTACTACAAGACTTGCTCATATAGACCAGTGACAATTCACGATTACTCTATATGCTTTTGACTCTATTCAACTCCATAGTGTGGATAATAAAAAATGACAATAAGGACTCTTTACAAATAAAAAAAATAATATGTTGACTGACTAAATGTATCATCACCATATCAATAGACCAATAATTGCATAGATGTTATAAGTCGATGCTAGACATTAATAGTTCACTGACTACCTAGACGGTTCACCGGTTAATATAAACGTCCAAAAGACTATCAAATCTTTGAGAGATAATTGTAACTGCGTGGATTGACCTCTGAATTGGTTTGCTCCACATTCAAGCATGTAATCTCCTTTGAGGGACAATTGATCATGGTAACACATCACACGTCCACTTAGGACTGTTATATATACACGTGCAGCTCTGTCAAAGAATGCGTGCTTGAGGCCATTGACAAGACATGCACAAAAATTGATTCATAAAACTAGACATGCACAACAAAATCAGACACACAGGTTCCCAAGGCAATAATATCTATTGCTCATTGACAGTTTGAAAGCTGAAAGAGATACCCAATGATCACGGCATATCAGATAGTTTGAATGGTAGAGTGTAGAGACACCTGTTTGAATGGTTTGCTACCACAAGATGTGTATGAATGCCACAAACTTGAATACGGAAAATGTATAGGCGCCCAAGTTAACAGCAAATGATTTCTCTCATCCAACGAGGCACAAGGCTGCCCCTCTGCTAATCTGAACACTCCATGCAATCTGAGAAATAGCACGCTCTGATACCAAATGCTAAATTTGGTTTAGACACAGAAAACAGAATGCTTAGAACAATACAAAAACAATTTTCTTCATTGAAATCACCCGGGTTGTTCATACACATTTATAGAGAGAGGATTTCCTTAAACTTAGGAATCCTATTAAGCCTCCACGAACTACTCAAACAAAAGTTAGGCGGACTGTTTCAACCACCAAAACAATACGTGTATGCACTAACAAATATATGCCTCATACATGATAATTCCTAACATGAGGCATTCACATCAGCAAAACCCCAAAGGTAGCCATTAGCTTTTAAAGTAATCCACAAATACCTCTAATAGGGAGGAAACCCATTCTGACAACCTTAGCTTTGGGCCCAGGTGAAGCAAGAATTGCAATGCTCCTGTCTTTACCATGTTGAGCATAAAATTGTTTGACATCTGTCCAAATACACTCTACAGCAGTAGACAATTTAAAGTCTCAACTTTGATACTGGAAAAATATTATAATATATGTACTTCCTCTAGTTCTATTAGACATTCTTATAATAGATTTACTATCAGGTGATCCAATCCGCACACATTCTACGTGACTATCTTGATACGATCAGAAGTCTATCTAGTCATAATAGCTAGCTAGTTATTTCTGCCGTTGGCCCATAAGTTTTTATAGAAGTCTACCTGTTTCTGATGATCTGTTATTTAAGGTGCTCACTATTTGCTCTCCTTCACATTAATGATTTCTTTTCAAAACAGATTTATATTAATTGAATATCATCTGAGCCTTATGTTTGTCAACAACATTTTTTTTGTTATATGATGTCCACTAATTGTCAAAGCTGTTAGAGTCCTTTATATGATTATCTTTATCATGAGGTCAGATCCAACTGTTCTGTAGGAAACTTTACTCTGTAATCTTCAGCAGAAGAGACATGCACAGATTCTGTAATGTCCCCTTTTCCCAATCGAAGACCTCTGGCCCATTTTGTCAACCCAACGGCCAAAGGAAAAATATAAGGGTGACTTAAGTTATAATAAATTATTATAAAGTGCTATAAAAAAATAAAATAAAATTATTAAAGCACTTATATTAATTTATTTAGCTTAGTAAAAATAAATTGTAATCCCTATGGAAAATACGATTTGCCTTAAGGGGCAAAAGTCATTGTAAAGAGATTTATTATATTTTAATCCTCCTAGAAAGGATAATGGCGACTTGGGCCAAAGGGGAGTAATGAAGCCTAGGGAAGATAAAAACATAATTAATTTATGTATTTTCCCTAGAGAAATGCGACTTGCACTAGGAGGGAAATATTGTTGGGAAAAACATTTAATATGGGAAAATATTAAATGTTTGCATAGGAAAAATCATGTGAGCTCATTGGCTGGTTTGGAGGTTGGTTGTTGGTTTTTTTCCTTTAAAAGGAAAGTCGACTTGCCTCTTCTATATTCCAGATTTTTATATGATATTTCTCTTGCATTTGAGCTTTGAGCTTTTGCAAATTTGGTGTCACTCAGATTTCACCCCGAAATCTGTGACTACCCAATTCGAAAAAATTTCGTACTTTTAAAATAGTGGGTCATTTGTTGTTTTTATTGCCTGAAAGTTCCTGTATTGCGCCAAGATAATCCTAAAGAGCCATATTAGCCCTTTTCGCCAAATACCCAGATGCCCAAAATTGTTTTATTCTGTCGTCGGGATTTGTCTGCGGGAAATTTGTATTTAATTATTTTGAGCCCCGTATGAGGCTATTTGCGCTCCGTTTTAACTCCGTTATGAGCGAATATGTTATTATTCCTATATACCAGAAGGATTTTAACTTATTTTAAGTTTTGGGCTTTATTTGTAACTTTTGGCAATTTTTTCGTGTTTTTGTGGTGTCCCGTTTTGTTTTCTGTGAAATTTCTCTGGAACAACTCCTTCGCCGGGTAAGCCCGATTTTTGGCCTGGAGCAGCTGGAAAACATACACGCACATTTTGCCCGGAGGAAGTCATCATCGGAGGTCTGGATCACTGGGAAAAAGCGAAGTCGTGCACAGGAAAGCCCCTGCGGGGATGGGCGCATTTTTGGAAAACAAAGGATTTGAGCTGCGATGGGAAAAATATAAGCCGCAGGTAGGATGGGAATTGTATGCCTACCTTGCAGGGTACTTTTTCCCGTGTTATAAAAGTCACTTAAGCTGCAGTGGGAAAAATAGAGGCTGTAGGCAGGTGGGAATTTATTGCCTACCTTGCAGGGTGAAAATTCCCATGATATAATAAAAGGAAAGTGACTTAAGTGAAATCATGGGATTTTAGTGCCTACCTTGCAGGGTAAAGAATCCCATTGCAAAAGTCAAATCACTTAAGTGGATCATGGGATTGTGGTGCCTACCTTGCAGGGTAAAGAATCCCATTATGGTGAAAATTCTTAAAAATAGAATTACATGTGCAAAAAAGTGCGCCCCCTTTGGTGATGGATAAAAATAATTAAATTGATTATTTTTAATAAATTCTATCCTTGGAAAAAGTGCGCCCAAGCTTGAGGAGGTTGAAAAGTCAAAGGAGGATTAAAATAGAGCAATTAAATTAATTAAATTTAATTTATTTAGTGGCTGCCCCTCTCCTTTGAAAAAGTGCGCCCCATTTGGGCATTATTTAATGATTTTTAAGGCATTAAATCATTGAATTAATTTCTATTTTCAGTGGCTATGGTCAAAGCACACTGTGAGGCTAAAGTTAAGTGCTGTGTGGAGGATTAAATTGGATTAATTTAATTTATTGGATGGCTGTCCTTAAACATGCTAATTTTAAAAGAGGAAAGCATGATTTTTAATTAATTAATTGCCTTTAATTGTTAGGGCAATTATTAATTATAGAATTGTGAAGGTTATATAAGCATGGGCAGCCATATGGATTTATTATTCAACACACAGGTAAAGAATTGCAGCAAGGAGAAAAAGTGCGCCCCCTTTAGAAGAAGGATTTTGCACAGACAAATTGCTAACAAAGGCTAAAAGCTTCCAGATTTGGCGCATGCTTTGGAAAAGGTTCATCTTCGTCTGCACAATTGTTTTCACAGGTGTTAAAGGAGCTCAGGTGTTGATTGAAAGGATTCATGCTCTCTTTATGTGCAAATTAAACACCAATTTTTGGGGCAGCAGGCTTGAAAAGTGCAGATTTTTATAATTTAAATTCACTATTCATGCTCCGGTGGCCATTTTTGTCTGAATAAATTGCAGGAACTCATTACAGGTGCTTTATAAAAGAAAAGGAGTATTTATCAATGTCCAATACATTGCAAATATCCTCCGAATCTGAAGAATTGTCCAGATCTGCACCAGTATTGAAGAAAGCAGGCCAAATTAGAAGAAAAAGAATTATTCAGACAAAGATTGATAAAGCTATGGCAAAAGGAGATGAAAAAGAGAGCACGATGGATTCATGCATTGCTTCTAAACTTTCAGACATAGGAGACACGGATCTAGGCCCAGAACCTCTTTCTGATTTGATTGATAGATCCAGAGCTGGAAAGACTTCACTCATGCGTGCGGTCAAAAGTAGCGGAATTATTCGAGCTGCAGCTTTCCCATGTACAGCCCAATTGCCAGAGTTTGTGATGGAGTGTGCTAGATCCTATCATCCTTCATCTAGATCAGTGCGTGATGTTGCGGGAAAGACAATAATTCGTTTGGATGCAGAATTCTTCGATTATTGTCTGAAGATTCCAGTGCGAAAGGTGGTGACTTCTATTAGCATTCAGGATGCTGACAGTAGGTGGGAGAAACATAAAGCTGACTGTGTGAGCATCATGAATAGCCGGTTCATGAAGAAGCCTAGATCCCCTTCCAGGTTCCCGAGAACTCTTCCACGATCCAATTTGGTGCAGGAGGCGGATGATATTGTCAAATTGCTATGCAGGTTGAATGGTGAAGCGAATGCCTACACTTTCCGGACATGGATGTATGCTTTCATCAGGACCATTGAAATCAACAAGGTTGATTCTATAATCAGTTGGTCAGAAATTATTAGCAGCAACATCGGTGAGCAACTGCGGAACGTAAAGCGTACCTTCAGCTTCAAGATGACTTCATACTTGGTATATGCTGCAGCTTCACAGGGTGTCTTTTCCAAGCTGGATAGATGTGGTATTCTTTCCAAGGATCCCATTTTCGAGTGCTACCCACAGCTTACTGCACCTGCGTGCGAGAAGGACTTCAAAGTGATCAACGATGGTTTCTTCTACGATTTCATCTGCAGGTTAGACAAAGACTTGAAGACTCACAGGGTAAGCAAGGAAGCATGGGAAGCAGTGTCCAAGATTGGCAGTGTATTCATCCAGTTTGCTGATTTCACATACCTCAGGGTTACGAGCTTTTCAGGTGAACCAACAAAGATGCCAAGGTACCCAAGTGACAGATTGATTGCCATGGAGCTAAGCAGGCAACTTGTGGAGTTACATGACCTTCAGTCGAAGCGGCACAAGTCTACGGGCTACTTCCCACTCACTGTGGGATATTACAGTTGCATCAGCATTCACAGAGCTCGAGGAATGGAAGCACAAATGTTGTCCGAGTATGAGCAAGAGTTCTTCCCTGCACGGCTTAATTTTGATCCATTTGGAATAGCCAGGAAGACAATCTCCCAGGAGTACGCACATGTACCTTCGCTAGAAGATTTCTGGATGAAGTGCAGAAGTGAGTACGAGGTCAGAAAGAAAGATTTCAGCAGGCTGTCGGCAAAGCAAGTATTTGACTTTGGTCTAGCGCGGATACCTGCGGATCTTAAAGATGATGGGAACGTGGTACTGGACACTTACCATCAAATGGGAGGAGATAAAGCTCTACTACAGGATAGCAATGGCGGCTGCAGCACAATAGAAGAAAGATCCGGAGCTGTGTTGGTGAGTACTTCGAGCTGGCTGCTAACGAGGGGATACTGCCTTGATGAAGTATTGATGAATCAAATCACGGGCAACTTCGGCGCAGAAGATTCCCTCAAGCGAAAGCATGAAGGAGAGAGCAGCAGAAGGCCCGAGAAGATGAAAGTACACAGAAGATCTCAAGAGAAAGAGAAGATCACTTCCACGGCCATAGCTTTGACTCCGACTTCTCCAGTACCTAGTGAATCACCAACTATTGCACCACAGCAGCAGGATGTTTCCATGCCTTCATTAAAACCAGCAACGTTCATCTTCTCTCCGCAGCCACTTCGTTCAGCACCCGTTCCAGAGGAGATGTTGAAGCTGCAGATGACGGAGTTCGAAAGAGCTTTGTCCTTGGATGTTTCAGAGGATGGCAGCCATGATACTGTGGCACTTTCTGATGGAGAGGATGCAGAGCGGGAAATAGTAGCGCACTCAGCAACTTCTCATTCTCCGAGAAGTAATTTCTCGGAATGGTTAGCTTTGCAGTTGGTTCCGGAAGCAAGAATAGAGATGAACTTAGAGGAACATGACTTGCAGCTACTTCAGGATCTGAGCAGAAGAGACAGAAGGCCTAAAGTTGCTAAAGCAACTTCTAGGTTGATCATCGAGGATTCGGGAGAGAAAGTTTGCTGAGATATCGATCCCGGCGGAAGGAAAGGTAGAAGAGGAACTCACGGCAGAAGATGTGACAGTGACCAAAATACCACTCGGTCAAGCTACCACTGAAGGATTGAAGCAGGACACGCAGACATTGCTGGATGCATTTGTTCCTTAGGCTTGACAATGAAAAGGCGGAGAAAGAAGAGCTACAGAAGCAAATATCTCAATTATGTGAGATCATAGCCAAGGTTGCTAAATCTTCCGTTCAGGCCCATTTCAGAGCAGGTGAGTGATCATCTTATGCAGGAAATGGAAGATGCGAGCAATCAAGTAAAGGCTATTGACGAATGGAAGGATCTGATTATTCGTCAAGCTTCTGTGCAACCTTGGGGAAGTGCCAGCCCGCCTAAAGGTTATGAACGATGCAGAAAATCAACTAAAGCAACTGATAGAAAGCATAAAAGGAATAATTACAGTTGCAGAGAGTAACCTGAGTGTTTTGGCCGAGATCAACAAGCTACCGGGAGATGTATTGGTTGGCAGAGCAAATTGTGCCGGATGGATCAGTCGAGAAGGGGAAGCAGCTAGAGTTTGCAGTATCTTTCCCGTTTGGAGATCTGCAGAGTTTTGCTGAAGAGGATGCAGGCACTTGAGAGGTAGAACATCAGATTTGCCGGACAGTATTATTTCTTTCACTGAGGAAAGAGTGGATGGAGGTATTACTTCATACGCGCGGATTGTTTCTAACGAAGTGCATGATTCTCTGGAGGGTTCTCTTCTGATGGTGCAAAAGAGGATTGATAAAGCCACCAAGCCTTTCACGATGAACTCTATCAGTAGGCTGGTGACACTGCAGGCAGGACATTGCGAGATTTGGGCCAAGTTTGGAAGAAGTGGAAGCATGCAGCAAAGTGTTGAATGAGGGATTGCTGCAATTCAGGACAGAAAAGGAAGCAGTAGCCTAAAACAGATGGAAAGATGCTGAACTATGTGTTCGACAAGTTATATCAGATATCAGAACAAGAAGAAGATGTAGATGTTACAGCTGGCATGACTTGTTCTATTTCTTTCTTCTTCTACTTTCTATGTTCCCGGATGAAATTGTAAACTTCTAAGTTATTGGTTTTTGCAACCATTACTTGAAGTCATGTGGAACCTTTCTATTAGTTAAGTGATACAATGTGTCACTTAAGAAGAAGTTAGTTGAGGATGATTGCCAAATGTCATCTTTACTTGTTGTTCATACTTTAGTTCAGTTTGAGTCTTCTATTTGTAATTTCCCTCCTACATTCTATAAGTAGGAGAAGAACCTACGGGTTAATCATCGATCAGAATTTGTAAGAAGCAATCTTGTGTTCTAGACTTTGTGCTGAACCCCTGAGAGCCACTTGTTGCAGAGGAATACAAAGAAGCAGGTTTCCGGAGAACTTTGTGTCCACGGCGTACTGTGTTTCTTGCTTCTTAAATCTTAGATCTCTTAAAGTAAACTTTGTGTTATTTTAGATCTGGATCTAGAACTACCTTTGCTTTAGAATTCTGTGTGTTCAAATCTATTTGAGTTTCTTCTATGTGCATGTGATTAGCTCTGCTATCTACTAATTAGGATGCACATCTTCCTTACTTCTTTTCTGTAATACCTCTAATTTCTTCTTCTATCATTCTTCCTTTCTTAAACAGCTGCTTACTTGCTGCAAAACTTCTTAGTTATGGTTCATGAACTAAGTTGTTAAAGTAAAACCCCTGATAGATAGAAACACATTTTTATTGACAAAATCTGACACGGGAGCCTCACCGGTTAAATGAGGGAGATTTATCTCATGACTGCCTAGGTTTGATGCTATGCAGAAAATCTAGCCAACAGTTTTTTGGCGACTCCGCTGGGGAACAACTATCTTTGAAGATCAAAGCTTTTCTGTTGAAGATCAGAGTGTTTTCCATACAAATCTCAACCTGGCTGAACGTCCGTTCACCAGATCCGTGAAGGCGCAAGGAAGGACGGATCATTTCTTCCGACTGCAGGAGCAATTCAATTTCAATCATCCCTCCTCAAGTTAGAAGCCGCAGATCTAGTCTTTCACCAGGAAGGAGAGTGCACACCCATCCAGATCCGGATCGTATTCAACATAATCCGTCGGCTGGAATTATCTAACAAGTCTATCAAGTCTACACAAGGAGGAGACGTGCTCAAGCTAACATGGCGCACCAAATTGTACCTGTTCCATGGGGGGGCGGCTTTTGGACCTCTCAACTTGGCTCCACCTATGCACGATCTGCCAAAGGGATCTAGAAAGAATTTTCCGAAATTCTTTGGAGATGGAAAGCAAAACCCGGATGATCATTTGGCAGCGTTCTTCATATCTTGTGGTTTGCTTGCAGTAGAGCATGAAGATGTCTCAGTCAGGCTATTCATTGAGACCTTACATGACTTGGCTGGAGAATGGTTCTATCGGCTGGCTCCTGGCACCATAACCAGTTGGGGCGACTATGCGTGAACAATTTATCAAAAGATTCAATCCTGCAGAGGACACGAGCACGATGATCACCCAACTGACGTAGTTGAAGAAAGAGCCAAACGAGAACAATGCGGGACTTTATTGCAAAGTTCCAAAGGATTTTGTATAAAATTCCCACTTCTGCTGCATTGAGCGACGAAAATCAAAAGACGTTTTTTATAAACGCTCTATTGCTTGAAGTTGGATATCAGCTAAGAAGGGCAAGACCTGTAACTTTGCTGGATGCACAAAATGCTGCCGTGGAGGTTGAAGACGACTTGATCATTGGCTGGAAAACTCAAACAACTATCTCACAAAGGTGATGGGGCTTCTTCTAGTACATCTGATCCTTTGTTGCAGAGATTGGCTAATGACATGCTGCAGATCAAGAAGCAGATCTCTCAAACGGGGAATGCACCCCCCTCAAGAATAGCTCCTATCCGGACCTTCAATGGTCAAAATCAAAATCAAAATCGAAACAGACTTGCTGCTGCACCACAGCGTTTGGCAATAGAAGCTGCTCCAAGGAATAACTTGGAAACTAATGAAGAGGATCTCGACATTGATGAATCATTTGATGACGAAGACTTTATAGATCCCGCTGGCGACTCCAATATTGGTTACCTGGACTACGAATCTGATGAGGGCTATTATGAATCTTTTGAAGATTCTGATGGTCACACTTTTGCGGTATTTAACAAGGTCTCAAACACGCCAAAATGCCGAAGCATCCACAAGCGGCCCGGAAAGAGAGAGAAGATCCTAGCCCCGGATGTTACTAATCTTGAAAAGAGGTACCATTCTTCCTTCTTCATTAGCGCCCAAGGAGAAATATTCAAATTCTTTCAATTCGTAGCAAAGAACCAACGCACATCCTGCTGAAGCAAGTCAAGCTTTTGACATAATTGATCACATCAAGAGAAATAAGGTCCAAATGTCAGAAGCTGAGTATTTTGAGGGCATTTCCTAATCAGTTGAATAGATTGGTCAAATATGTGCAAAGTAATGGTCCTAGCCCAACGAACAATAATCCACGGGGTATCTTGTCAAGTGCCAAAGATTACCTTACCGTCTAATAATGCTGCTGCAAGTTCTTCTTCTTCCACCCCTTCTCCTGCTACATCGGAAAGGATTGAGCCATTCTATGTGTCTTTGCTCATCAACGGACATAAGCTAAGCAATTGCATCCTGGATTCTGGCGCTTCCGACAATGTCATGCCTGCCAAAGTTGCTGATGCCTTGGGTCTTACATTGACAAAAACCATTGGAAGATGTTATTCCATGGAAAGGCAAGTCCCTCTTGTGGGGCAAATCAAAGATGCGCAGGCAGTACTTGCTTCCTTCCCAAACAAAAGACTGAAAATGACTATCCTCGTAGCAGACATTCCAGTCTCCTATGGCATGCTATTGAGTAGAAATTTTTGCAAGGAGCTGGGTGGAGAAGTGAAGATGGATTGGTCTTGTGCGCACATACCAATCAAAGGAGTAAATCAGAAGCTGGAACCTGAGAAGAAATCCAAGTACACAGTATCAAAATCTGAGGATCCTAGATCTCAGATCTTGTTTCAGGAATCGGATCACGGAGTCTATTACCTAGAAATGGATAAAGAAGAAATTCAACTGGTGATTCGAGAATCACATCAAATTGATAACAAGATTTGGACTCTGGAATTTGATGGTAGCTGCTGTTCATTTGGATCTGGTGCAGGCGTTGTTCTTATCTCTCCTGAAGGGAAAGTGCATGCGCACTCTTTCAAATTGATGTTCGAAAATACTAACAATACGGCTGAGTATGAAGCATTGTTGTTAGGCATGGAGCAGGCGAGAACAATGGGAATCAAATTATTACACGCAAGAGGAGATGCTGAGCTGATTGTGAAAGCAGATAAGGGGCCTCTACCAAGTCAAAAAAGACAAACTGCGGCACTACAGAGATCGGGTCTACTCTGCTATCCTGGATTTTTCAGCTTTCTCGGTATCTTACATTCCGAGAGAACAAAATTCAAGAGCTGATTCGCTTGCGGTTACTGCAGCCTTGTTGAATCCGGATCAGCCCCCTGCATTCTTTAGACAGGGAGACTACAAGGTGGAAATGGTTTTTCGCCCAAAGGTTCCTGACAACGTCCAGCAATGGCAGGTTTTTAATGATGACACGCAGATTGCTGCGTTTCTCCAACAGAAAGATAACTTTGAAGAAATCTACTATGAGGGAAGCAATTCACCTCCTAGGCAGACCACTGTCGGAGAAATGGATGCTGACGTCTCAGGAGGTCAGGAGATTATCCAACTAAAGGGAAATAAAATTCCCAAAGGCTTGGTATCTCTTGAAGAAATGTTTGATAAGCATGATCAGATGCTTAAGAAAAATGAAGAAAATGAGGAAGGCTCTTCCTCTGACACACAATTACTAAATTTGGGAGCCGGCAATGATCCCAAATTAGTGAATCTGGGTAAGTGTTGTTCAAAAGCAGAAAAAGAAGCTTTCACTGAGCTTCTTAAGAAATATATGGATGTTTTTGCCTGGTCTTATCAGGATTTAAAGACATATCAGCCTGCGGAAGTTCAACACTACATCCCACTTAAATCAGAACAAAAGCCTTTCAAGCAGAAGCTACGGCGGCACAATCCTACCATTTCAGGAACCATCTTTGCAGAAATCCAGAAGTTGTTAGATGCAAAGATTATCTATCCCATACACCATTCGGAGTGGTTGGCCAACATAGTTCCTGTAAGAAAGAAAAGTGGTGAGATTAGGTTGTGCGTGGATTTCCGCAACCTTAATCAAGCTTCACTAAAAGACAACTACCCCATCCCCATCATGGATCACACTCTGCAGGTGGTCACTGGATCTGAGATGCTTTCCATGCTTGACGGCTTCTCAGGATACAATCAAGTCAAGGTGGCTGAGGAAGATCAATACAAAACAGACGTTCATCACACCTTGGGGAACCTTCGCATACCAGAAGATGCCATTCGGTCTGATCAATGTTGGTGCTACATTTCAAAGAGCTATGGATCTAGCCTTTGCTCATCTCAAAGATATAAGCATAGTTGTGTACCTGGATGATTTGACAGTCTTTTCTAAAGATAGAAGCACACACATTTCAAACTTGGAAGAGGTTTTCATACAATGCCGCAAGCATGGTATTTCTTTGAATCCTAAGAAATCTATCTTTGCTGTAACTGAAGGAAAGCTGCTTGGGCACATTGTTTCCAAAGAAGGAACAAAGATAGATCCAGAGCGTGTCAAATCCATTCAGACATTGCCTTTGCCTACATCCAAAAAGGGAGTTCACTCTTTCTTTGGAAAAGTGAATTTTCTCAGAAGATTTATTCCTGACTTTGCTGAGCTAACCCGTCATATTTCAAATATGATGAAGAAGACACAAGATTTTAAGTGGAGCAGCGAAGGGAAGGAAGCTTTCGAGAAAATCAAAGGACTTGGCATAAAAAGTTGTTTGATGCATTATGGGCCGATAGGATCACACCAAAGAGGGCGATAGGCATGTCTCCATTTCAGCTGCTATATGGAAGAGACACAGAGCTGCCTCTCACCTTGGAATTGCCTGCCCTACGACTTTCTAAAGCCCTGGAAGATTCCACGTTCACGGATGCTATTGATAAAAGAATCATGTACCTGACTGAATTGAGGGAAGTGCAAACTCAAGTTGCAGATAGGTTGACAGAGCATCAGAGGAAGGTGAAAGTCATCTTCGACAAAAATGCCAGGGAAAGAAAGTTTGAAGTTAATGACTGGGTCCTTCTATGGGACAAAAGAAGAGAAACAAAAGGCATGCATGGAAAGTTCGATTCACTGTGGAAAGGGCCTTTTGTAATCAAAAAGATCGCCGGAGCAGATAGCTTCATTCTTGCTCATCAGGATGGAGTTGAATTGGGTGTCACTCAGATTTCACCCCGAAATCTGTGACTACCCAATTCGAAAAAATTTCGTACTTTTAAAATAGTGGGTCATTTGTTGTTTTTATTGCCTGAAAGTTCCTGTATTGCGTCAAGATAATCCTAAAGAGCCATATTAGCCCTTTTCGCCAAATACCCAGATGCCCAAAATTGTTTTATTCTGTCGTCGGGATTTGTCTGCGGGAAATTTGTATTTAATTATTTTGAGCCCCGTATGAGGCTATTTGCGCTCCGTTTTAACTCCGTTATAAGCGAATATGTTATTATTCCTGTATACCAGAAGGATTTTAACTTATTTTAAGTTTTGAGCTTTATTTGTAACTTTTGGCAATTTTTCGTGTTTTTGTGGTGTCCCGTTTTGTTTTCTGTGAAATTTCTCTGGAACAACTCCTTCGCCGGGTAAGCCCGATTTTTGGCCTGGAGCAGCTGGAAAACATACACGCACATTTTGCCCGGAGGAAGTCATCATCGGAGGTCTGGATCACTGGGAAAAAGCGAAGTCGTGCACAGGAAAGCCCCTGCGGGGATGGGCGCATTTTTGGAAAACAAAGGATTTGAGCTGCGATGGGAAAAATATAAGCCGCAGGTAGGATGGGAATTGTATACCTACCTTGCAGGGTACTTTTTCCCGTGTTATAAAAGTCACTTAAGCTGCAGTGGGAAAAATAGAGGCTGTAGGCAGGTGGGAATTTATTGCCTACCTTGCAGGGTGAAAATTCCCATGATATAATAAAAGGAAAGTGACTTAAGTGAAATCATGGGATTTTAGTGCCTACCTTGCAGGGTAAAGAATCCCATTGCAAAAGTCAAATCACTTAAGTGGATCATGGGATTGTGGTGCCTACCTTGCAGGGTAAAGAATCCCATTATGGTGAAAATTCTTAAAAATAGAATTACATGTGCAAAAAAGTGCGCCCCCTTTGGTGATGGATAAAAATAATTAAATTGATTATTTTTAATAAATTCTATCCTTGGAAAAAGTGCGCCCAAGCTTGAGGAGGTTGAAAAGTCAAAGGAGGATTAAAATAGAGCAATTAAATTAATTAAATTTAATTTATTTAGTGGCTGCCCCTCTCCTTGGAAAAAGTGCGCCCCATTTGGGCATTATTTAATGATTTTTAAGGCATTAAATCATTGAATTAATTTCTATTTTCAGTGGCTATGGTCAAAGCACACTGTGAGGCTAAAGTTAAGTGCTGTGTGAAGGATTAAATTGGATTAATTTAATTTATTGGATGGCTGTCCTTAAACATGCAATTTTTAAAAGAGAAAAGCATGATTTTTAATTAATTAATTGCCTTTAATTGTTAGGGCAATTATTAATTATAGAATTGTGAAGGTTATATAAGCATGGGCAGCCATATGGATTTATTATTCAACACACAGGTAAAGAATTGCAGCAAGGAGGAAAAGTGCGCCCCCTTTAGAAGAAGGATTTTGCACAGACAAATTGCTAACAAAGGCTAAAAGCTTCCAGATTTGGCGCATGCTTTGGAAAAGGTTCATCTTCGTCTGCACAATTGTTTTCACAGGTGTTAAAGGAGCTCAGGTGTTGATTGAAAGGATTCATGCTCTCTTTATGTGCAAATTAAACACCAATTTTTGGGGCAGCAGGCTTGAAAAGTGCAGATTTTTATAATTTAAATTCACTATTCATGCTCCGATGGCCATTTTTGTCTGAATAAATTGCAGGAACTCATTACAGGTGCTTTATAAAAGAAAAGGAGTATTTATCAATGTCCAATACATTGCAAATATCCTCCGAATCTGAAGAATTGTCCAGATCTGCACCAGTATTGAAGAAAGCAGGCCAAATTAGAAGAAAAAGAATTATTCAGACAAAGATTGATAAAGCTATGGCGAAAGGAGATGAAAAAGAGAGCACGATGGATTCATGCATTGCTTCTAAACTCACAGACATAGGAGACACGGATCTAGGCCCAGAACCTCTTTCTGATTTGATTGATAGATCCAGAGCTGGAAAGACTTCACTCATGCGTGCGGTCAAAAGTAGCGGAATTATTCGAGCTGCAGCTTTCCCATGTACAGCCCAATTGCCAGAGTTTGTGATGGAGTGTGCTAGATCTTACCATCCTTCATCCAGATCAGTACGTGATGTTGCGGGAAAAACAATAATTCGTTTGGATGCAGAATTCTTCGATTATTGTCTGAAGATTCCAGTGCGAAAGGTGGTGACTTCTATTAGCATTCAGGATGCTGACAGTAGGTGGGAGAAACATAAAGCTGACTGTGTGAGCATCATGAATAGCCGGTTCATGAAGAAGCCTAGATCCCCTTCCAGGTTCCCGAGAACTCTTCCACGATCCAATTTGGTGCAGGAGGCGGATGATATTGTCAAATTGCTATGCAGGTTGAATGGTGAAGCGAATGCCTACACTTTCCGGACATGGATGTATGCTTTCATCAGGACCATTGAAATCAACAAGGTTGATTCTATAATCAGTTGGTCAGAAATTATTAGCAGCAACATCGGTGAGCAACTGCGGAACGTAAAGCGTACCTTCAGCTTCAAGATGACTTCATACTTGGTATATGCTGCAGCTTCACAGGGTGTCTTTTCCAAGCTGGATAGATGTGGTATTCTTTCCAAGGATCCCATTTTCGAGTGCTACCCACAGCTTACTGCACCTGCGTGCGAGAAGGACTTCAAAGTGATCAACGATGGTTTCTTCTACGATTTCATCTGCAGGTTGGACAAAGACTTGAAGACTCACAGAGTAAGCAAGGAAGCATGGGAAGCAGTGTCCAAGATTGGCAGTGTATTCATCCAGTTTGCAGATTTCACATACCTCAGGGTTACGAGCTTTTCAGGTGAACCAACAAAGATGCCAAGGTACCCAAGTGACAGATTGATTGCCATGGAGCTAAGCAGGCAACTTGTGGAGTTACACGACCTTCAGTCGAAGCGGCACAAGTCTACGGGCTACTTCCCACTCACTGTGGGATATTACAGTTGCATCAGCATTCACAGAGCTCGAGGAATGGAAGCACAAATGTTGTCCGAGTACGAGCAAGAGTTCTTCCCTGCACGGCTTAATTTTGATCCATTTGGAATAGCCAGGAAGACAATCTCCCAGGAGTACGCACATGTACCTTCGCTAGAAGATTTCTGGATGAAGTGCAGAAGTGAGTACGAGGTCAGAAAGAAAGATTTCAGCAGGCTGTCGGCAAAGCAAGTATTTGACTTTGGTCTAGCGCGGATACCTGCGGATCTTAAAGATGATGGGAACGTGGTACTGGACACTTACCATCAAATGGGAGGAGATAAAGCTCTACTACAGGATAGCAATGGCGGCTGCAGCACAATAGAAGAAAGATCCGGAGCTGTGTTGGTGAGTACTTCGAGCTGGCTGCTAACGAGGGGATACTGCCTTGATGAAGTATTGATGAATCAAATCACGGGCAACTTCGGCGCAGAAGATTCCCTCAAGCGAAAACATGAAGGAGAGAGCAGCAGAAGGTCCGAGAAGTTGAAAGTACGCAGAAGATCTCAAGAGAAAGAGAAGACCACTTCTACGACCATAGCTTTGACTCCGACTTCTCCAGTACCTAGTGGATCACCAACTATTGCACCACAGCAGCAGGATGTTTCCATGCCTTCATTGAAACCAGCAACGTTCATCTTCTCTCCGCAGCCACTTCGTTCAGCACCCGTTCCAGAGGAGATGTTGAAGCTGCAGATGACGGAGTTCGAAAGAGCTTTGTCCTTGGATGTTTCAGAGGATGGCAGCCATGATACTGTAGCACTTTCTGATGGAGAGGATGCAGAGCGGGAAATAGTAGCGCACTCAGCAACTTCTCATTCTCCGAGAAGTAATTTCTCGGAATGGTTAGCTTTGCAGTTGGTTCCAGAAGCCAGAATAGAGATGAACTTAGAGGAACATGACTTGCAGCTACTTCAGGATCTGAGCAGAAGAGACAGAAGGCCTAAAGTTGCTAAGGCAACTTCTAGGTTGATCATCGAGGATTCGGGAGAGAAGTTTGCTGAGATATCAATCCCGGTGGAAGGAAAGGTAGAAGAGGAACTCACGGCAGAAGATGTGACAGTGACCAAAATACCACTCGGTCAAGCTACCACTGAAGGATTGAAGCAGGACACGCAGACATTGCTGGATACTTTGTTCCTTAGGCTTGACAGTGAAAAGGCGGAGAAAGAAGAGCTACAGAAGCAAATATCTCAATTATGTGAGATCATAGCCAAGGTTGCTAAATCTTCCGTTCAGCCCATTTCAGCGCAGGTGAGTGATCATCTTATGCAGGAAATGGAAGATGCGAGCAATCAAGTAAAGGCTATTGACGAATGGAAGGATCTGATTATTCGTCAAGCTTCTGTGCAACTTGGGGAAGTGCCAGCCCGCCTAAAGGTTATGAACGATGCAGAAAATCAACTAAAGCAACTGATAGAAAGCATAAAAGGAATAATTACAGTTGCAGAGAGTAACCTGAGTGTTTTGGCCGAGATCAACAAGCTACCGGGAGATGTATTGGTTGCAGAGCAAATTGTGCCGGATGGATCAGTCGAGAAGGGGAAGCAGCTAGAGTTTGCAGTATCTTTCCGTTTGGAGATCTGCAGAGTTTTGCTGAAGAGGATGCAGGCACTTGAGAGTAGAACATCAGATTTGCCGGACAGTATTATTTCTTTCACTGAGGAAAGAGTGGATGGAGGTATTACTTCATACGCGCGGATTGTTTCTAACGAAGTGCATGATTCTCTGGAGGGTTCTCTTCTGATGGTGCAAAAGAGGATTGATAAAGCCACCAAGCCTTTCACAATGAACTCTATCAGTAGGCTGGTGACACTGCAGGCAGACATTGCGAGATTTGGGCCAAGTTTGGAAGAAGTGGAAGCATGCAGCAAAGTGTTGAATGAAGGATTGCTGCAATTCAGGACAGAAAAGGAAGCAGTAGCTAAAACAGATGGAAAGATGCTGAACTATATGTTCGACAAGTATATCAAATATCAGAACAAAAAGAAGATGTAGATGTTACAGCTGGCATGACTTCTTCTATTTCTTTCTTCTTCTACTTTCTATGTTCCCGGATGAAATTGTAAACTTCTAAGTTATTGGTTTTGCAACCATTACTCGAAGTCATGTGGAACCTTTCTATTAGTTAAGTGATACATGTGTCACTTAAGAAGAAGTTAGTTGAGGATGATTGCCAAATGTCATCTTTACTTGTTGTTCATACTTTAGTTCAGTTTGAGTCTTCTATTTGTACTTTCCCTCCTACATTCTATAAGTAGGAGAAGAACCTCCGGGTTATTGATCGATCAGAATTTGTAAGAAGCAATCTTGTGTTCTAGACTTTGTGCTGAACCCCTGAGAGCCACTTGTTGCAGAGGAATACAAAGAAGCAGGTTTCCGGAGAACTTTGTGTCACGGTGTATTTTGTTTCTTGCTTCTAAATCTTAGATCTCTTAATAGACTTTGTGTTATTTTAGATCTAGATCTAGAGCTGCCTTTGCTTTATAATTCTGTGTGTTCAAATCTATTTGAGTTTCTTCTATGTGCATGCAATTAGCTCTGCAATCTACTAATTGGGATGCACATCTTCCTCATTTCTTCTCTGTAATTCCTTTACTTCCTTCTTCTGTAATTTTCCTTTCTTAAACAGCTGCTTACTTGCTGCAGAACTTCTTAGTTATGGTTCATGAACTAAGTTGTTAAAGTAAAACCCCTGATAGATAAAAACACATTTATATTGACAAATTTGGGGATCTTTTAGATTCATTGACAGTGCCTGTAGCGACTTAAGTCGGCTTATAAACTCAGAAATTGTTTTGGCCAACTTTTTAGAATGCACCTCAGAAATTAGGGAATCATGGATTAGAGTTATTAGTTTTTGATAATTTTAAATTTATGGCATGGATTATTAAAATGACCCAAGTTTTTAATTGTAATTGTAGACAGGTAAAATGTTGACATGGTCCATCTAACAAATAATTCACCCATCATATAATAGCCTTTTATCCCCACCAGTCACCTTATAAATAGATTATATAAATTTAATTATTTATTATAACATATATATAATCATGCTCCAATTTATATATTACATAAGCCCCATTCCACACACCCTAGAAATATTATACATTATTAATATTGCACTCAATTAACTATTTTCCTAATGTAAAAATCTCACCCACCTACCCCTACCCTATAACGATTCTATCTACTTTCCATCGAATCACCCCATGCATTAATCTCACCTAATCACCACTTAACCGAGCCCCAAATCTAGAGGCTGCGAAGTCTAGACGCCTCTCTATCTTCCCGCCCTTTTGTAATATTCAATAAAATACATATTCTTATTGAAATTTTGACATTCAATAGAGAGTTCCTTGAAATCTAGAATCTTCGCAAGCCTGCCTCTCTCCTTCTCAACTCAACCATTGAGTTAATCCACCATGGAGATATTAGCCTTGATTTCTACCACCTCCTCCAACTAATAATATAGAGGGTGCCATTGAGTGAACCTAAAACATCAACCTTAAACCCAAACAATGACAAGGGAGGTCAACTAGAACAGGGAAAGGCGCCTCCACTCTAGGACGACACCTCACAAGGAAGATATGTCATATATCTCTGCGTAGAAGTTTGTAATAGTGGTCCTAGTTCCAGGTTAATCCACACCATGCTGAAAAGATGATATGGATCTGTCATGGCAACTTGAAGAACCTACATGCAGGGAAAATTTTCCCGGGTGTAACCAAGCGCTACTCTGCACACAGATATAGTCAACCATTCCATTCTGGTCACACAAGATCTTCAGCAAACACCAAATCAAACTCCACCATAGGCTCAATCCGACATGGCGCCAATAGGCGTTGTTTGGCCATGCACCCAAGTATGAGATGTTCAGTTTATGGGAAGGATCCGGTCGACCGGATCAGTCAAAAACGAGATGCTTTGAGTTCTCAAACTCCCTTGTGCCAGAAGTGGGAATGACATCTTAGATTTTAAACAAGTAGTTCTTTGGGAGGATTATGTAGGTCTCAAAGAAGACGGCTGAGCCGGTCACTACAATGCCCTACTGGCAAATATGTGATTGAGAACTCCTTACTCCTACTTGAAGAGAAAATGTCAAAGGGTTGTGTTTCAACCATGACAAGATACAAGGATTGCGTGTGCTAGCAGAAATTTGTTTATCTCTTGAAGGTGCCCTAACACGAGAGCGGGTGAGGATTTGGAGTTTCAGTCGGGAAGGGGTAGAAGGACTCCCACCACTATTTCAATGTTTGCACTTTCAGAATTAACGCTCTACAAACCCAACCCTCAAGGGGGGGTTTTTCGAAGAAACCAAGAGTGACATGTTAATAGACCAATGTGAGCACACACTTCAGTAACAATAATTGGTGCCACATTGAACTGCTTTGTTTACCCTAGCTACAAAATTTCAGGTCATGAATTTAGAAGGAGACAATTATTTGTTAGAAAATCAATTGTATAGAATCTCCATGGTGGGGACAGGTTGCACTTTCTTATTTTGTCCATTTCCCTGGGAGGAGCAAATGTTGTTTTGGGAGTTTGATGGCGCACAACCTTGGGAATGATTGAGATGGATTTCTAGAAGTTCATCACTTTCATTTTTGAGGGGAAGAAATTGGAACTTCATGGGCTGCGTGTAAACTATCCACAACGCGTGAGTTCTCATCATAATGCAAAGCTTAAGAAGGGGTGGATGGGTTTTGTAGCACGCTATTTTCCTTTATAAGCACATTCTAGAAATATTTCTACTCGCCAAATTTTACAGTTGGTTCTTGCTAACCACGTTACGTTGTTATCAGTGTCATCCTCATGACGACTACAAAAGAGTCATGATCATGCATTCAAAAGCAATCGCTACTATTAAGTCAACCACCTAACATTCGTCCTTATAGGTACCGCATATGTCCAGATGATGAGATTGAGAAGATGGTGCAAGAGATTAGGAGGTAGTCTATCTGACACAACCAAAGTGTCATATTTTGCACGAGGAAGTAATCATCGGAGGCTTCTGGATCACTGGGAAAAAAGCAAAGTAGTGCACAGGAAAGCCGCTGCGGGGATGCGGCGCATTTTTGGAAAAAAGTTGGAGCTGCGATGGGAAAAATATAAGCCGCTGTAGGATGGGAATTGTATGGCCTACCTGCGGGTACTTTTCCGTGTTATAAAAGTCCACTAAGCTGACAGTGGGGGAGAAAAATAGGCTGTAGGCAGGTGGGGGAATTTATGGCATACCTGGCCAGCGGTGAAAATTCCCATGATATAAAAAAGGAAGGAATTAAGTGAAATCATGGGATTTAGTGCCCTACCTTTGCAGGGTAAAGAATCCCATTGCAAAGTCAAATCACTTAGGGATCATGGATTGTGGGTGCCTACCTTGCAGGGTAAAGAATCCCCATTATGGTGGGAAAAATTCTTAAAAATAGAATATACATGTGCAAAAAAAGTGCGCCCCGTTGGTGATGGATAAAAATAATAAATAGAGTATTTGTAAATAAATTCTATCCTTGGAAAAAGTGCCGGCCAAGCTTGAGGAGGTTTGAAAAGTCAAAGGGAGGATTAAAATAGAGCAAATTAAATTAATTTAAATTTAATTTATTTAGGGCTGCCCCTCTCCTTGGAAAAAGTGCGCCCCATTTGGGCATTATTTAATGATTTTAAGGCATTAAATCATTGAATTAATTTCTATTTTCAGTGGCTATGGTCAAAGCAACACTGTGAGGGCTAAAGTTAAGTGCTGTGTGGAAGGATTAAATTGGATTAATACTTAATTTATTGGATGGCTGTCCTTAAACATGCAATTTTTAAAAGAGAAAAGCATGATTTTTAATTATTAATTGCCTTTAATTGTTAGGGCAATTATTAATTATAGAATTGTGAAGGTATATAAGCATGGGCAGCCATATGGATTTATTATTCAACACACAGGTAAAGAATTGCAGCAAGGAGGAAAAGTGCGCCCCCTTTAGAAGAAGGATTTTGCACAAGACAAATTGCTAACAAAGGCTAAAAGCTTCCAGATTTGGCGATGCTTTGGAAAAGGTTCATCTTCGTCTGCACAATTGTTTTCACAGGTGTTAAAGGAGCTCAGGTGTTGATTGAAAGGATTCATGCTCTCTTTATGTGCAAATTAAACACCAATTTTTGGGGGCAGCAGGCTTGAAAAGTGCAGATTTTTATAATTTAAAATTCACTATTCATGCTCCGATGGCCATTTTTGTCTGAATAAATTGGCAAGGAACTCATTACAGGTGCTTTATAAAAGAAAAGGAGTATTTATCAATGTCCAATACATTGCAAATATCCTCCGAATCTGAAGAATTGTCCAGATCTGCACCCAGTATTGAAGAAAGCAGGCCAAATTAGAAGAAAAAGAATTATTCAGACAAAGACTGATAAAGCTATGGCGAAAGGAGATGAAAAAGAGAGCACGATGGATTCATGCATTGCTTCTAAACTCACAGACATAGGAGACACGGATCTAGGCCCAGAATCTCTTTCTGATTTGATTGATAGATCCGGAGCTGGAAAGACTTCACTCATGCGTGCGGTCAAAAGTAGCGGAATTATTCGAGCTGCAGCTTTCCCATGTACAGCCCAATTGCCAGAGTTTGTGATGGAGTGTGCTAGATCTTACCATCCTTCATCCAGATCAGTACGTGATGTTGCGGGAAAAACAATAATTCGTTTGGATGCAGAATTCTTCGATTATTGTCTGAAGATTCCAGTGCGAAAGGTGGTGACTTCTATTAGCATTCAGGATGCTGACAGTAGGTGGGAGAAACATAAAGCTGACTGTGTGAGCATCATGAATAGCCGGTTCATGAAGAAGCCTAGATCCCCTTCCAGGTTCCCGAGAACTCTTCCACGATCCAATTTGGTGCAGGAGGCGGATGATATTGTCAAATTGCTATGCAGGTTGAATGGTGAAGCGAATGCCTACACTTTCCGGACATGGATGTATGCTTTCATCAGGACCATTGAAATCAACAAGGTTGATTCTATAATCAGTTGGTCAGAAATTATTAGCAGCAACATCGGTGAGCAACTGCGGAACGTAAAGCGTACCTTCAGCTTCAAGATGACTTCATACTTGGTATATGCTGCAGCTTCACAGGGTGTCTTTTCCAAGCTGGATAGATGTGGTATTCTTTCCAAGGATCCCATTTTCGAGTGCTACCCACAGCTTACTGCACCTGCGTGCGAGAAGGACTTCAAAGTGATCAACGATGGTTTCTTCTACGATTTCATCTGCAGGTTAGACAAAGACTTGAAGACTCACAGGGTAAGCAAGGAAGCATGGGAAGCAGTGTCCAAGATTGGCAGTGTATTCATCCAGTTTGCTGATTTCACATACCTCAGGGTTACGAGCTTTTCAGGTGAACCAACAAAGATGCCAAGGTACCCAAGTGACAGATTGATTGCCATGGAGCTAAGCAGGCAACTTGTGGAGTTACATGACCTTCAGTCGAAGCGGCACAAGTCTACGGGCTACTTCCCACTCACTGTGGGATATTACAGTTGCATCAGCATTCACAGAGCTCGAGGAATGGAAGCACAAATGTTGTCCGAGTATGAGCAAGAGTTCTTCCCTGCACGGCTTAATTTTGATCCATTTGGAATAGCCAGGAAGACAATCTCCCAGGAGTACGCACATGTACCTTCGCTAGAAGATTTCTGGATGAAGTGCAGAAGTGAGTACGAGGTCAGAAAGAAAGATTTCAGCAGGCTGTCGGCAAAGCAAGTATTTGACTTTGGTCTAGCGCGGATACCTGCGGATCTTAAAGATGATGGGAACGTGGTACTGGACACTTACCATCAAATGGGAGGAGATAAAGCTCTACTACAGGATAGCAATGGCGGCTGCAGCACAATAGAAGAAAGATCCGGAGCTGTGTTGGTGAGTACTTCGAGCTGGCTGCTAACGAGGGGATACTGCCTTGATGAAGTATTGATGAATCAAATCACGGGCAACTTCGGCGCAGAAGATTCCCTCAAGCGAAAACATGAAGGAGAGAGCAGCAGAAGGTCCGAGAAGTTGAAAGTACGCAGAAGATCTCAAGAGAAAGAGAAGACCACTTCTACGACCATAGCTTTGACTCCGACTTCTCCAGTACCTAGTGGATCACCAACTATTGCACCACAGCAGCAGGATGTTTCCATGCCTTCATTGAAACCAGCAACGTTCATCTTCTCTCCGCAGCCACTTCGTTCAGCACCCGTTCCAGAGGAGATGTTGAAGCTGCAGATGACAGAGTTCGAAAGAGCTTTGTCCTTGGATGTTTCAGAGGATGGCAGCCATGATACTGTAGCACTTTCTGATGGAGAGGATGCAGAGCGGGAAATAGTAGCGCACTCAGCAACTTCTCATTCTCCGAGAAGTAATTTCTCGGAATGGTTAGCTTTGCAGTTGGTTCCAGAAGCCAGAATAGAGATGAACTTAGAGGAACATGACTTGCAGCTACTTCAGGATCTGAGCAGAAGAGACAGAAGGCCTAAAGTTGCTAAGGCAACTTCTAGGTTGATCATCGAGGATTCGGGAGAGAAGTTTGCTGAGATATCAATCCCGGTGGAAGGAAAGGTAGAAGAGGAACTCACGGCAGAAGATGTGACAGTGACCAAAATACCACTCGGTCAAGCTACCACTGAAGGATTGAAGCAGGACACGCAGACATTGCTGGATACTTTGTTCCTTAGGCTTGACAGTGAAAAGGCGGAGAAAGAAGAGTTACAGAAGCAAATATCTCAATTATGTGAGATCATAGCCAAGGTTGCTAAATCTTCCGTTCAGCCCATTTCAGCGCAGGTGAGTGATCATCTTATGCAGGAAATGGAAGATGCGAGCAATCAAGTAAAGGCTATTGACGAATGGAAGGATCTGATTATTCGTCAAGCTTCTGTGCAACTTGGGGAAGTGCCAGCCCGCCTAAAGGTTATGAACGATGCAGAAAATCAACTAAAGCAACTGATAGAAAGCATAAAAGGAATAATTACAGTTGCAGAGAGTAACCTGAGTGTTTTGGCCGAGATCAACAAGCTACCGGGAGATGTATTGGTTGCAGAGCAAATTGTGCCGGATGGATCAGTCGAGAAGGGGAAGCAGCTAGAGTTTGCAGTATCTTTCCGTTTGGAGATCTGCAGAGTTTTGCTGAAGAGGATGCAGGCACTTGAGAGTAGAACATCAGATTTGTCGGACAGTATTATTTCTTTCACTGAGGAAAGAGTGGATGGAGGTATTACTTCATACGCGCGGATTGTTTCTAACGAAGTGCATGATTCTCTGGAGGGTTCTCTTCTGATGGTGCAAAAGAGGATTGATAAAGCCACCAAGCCTTTCACAATGAACTCTATCAGTAGGCTGGTGACACTGCAGGCAGACATTGCGAGATTTGGGCCAAGTTTGGAAGAAGTGGAAGCATGCAGCAAAGTGTTGAATGAAGGATTGCTGCAATTCAGGACAGAAAAGGAAGCAGTAGCTAAAACAGATGGAAAGATGCTGAACTATATGTTCGACAAGTATATCAAATATCAGAACAAAAAGAAGATGTAGATGTTACAGCTGGCATGACTTCTTCTATTTCTTTCTTCTTCTACTTTCTATGTTCCCGGATGAAATTGTAAACTTCTAAGTTATTGGTTTTGCAACCATTACTCGAAGTCATGTGGAACCTTTCTATTAGTTAAGTGATACATGTGTCACTTAAGAAGAAGTTAGTTGAGGATGATTGCCAAATGTCATCTTTACTTGTTGTTCATACTTTAGTTCAGTTTGAGTCTTCTATTTGTACTTTCCCTCCTACATTCTATAAGTAGGAGAAGAACCTCCGGGTTATTGATCGATCAGAATTTGTAAGAAGCAATCTTGTGTTCTAGACTTTGTGCTGAACCCCTGAGAGCCACTTGTTGCAGAGGAATACAAAGAAGCAGGTTTCCGGAGAACTTTGTGTCACGGTGTATTTTGTTTCTTGCTTCTAAATCTTAGATCTCTTAATAGACTTTGTGTTATTTTAGATCTAGATCTAGAGCTGCCTTTGCTTTATAATTCTGTGTGTTCAAATCTATTTGAGTTTCTTCTATGTGCATGCAATTAGCTCTGCAATCTACTAATTGGGATGCACATCTTCCTCATTTCTTCTCTGTAATTCCTTTACTTCCTTCTTCTGTAATTTTCCTTTCTTAAACAGCTGCTTACTTGCTGCAGAACTTCTTAGTTATGGTTCATGAACTAAGTTGTTAAAGTAAAACCCCTAATAGATAAAAACACATTTATATTGACAAATCTGACACGGGAGCCTCACCGGTTAAATGAGGGAGATTTATCTCATGACTGCCTAGGTTTGATGCTATGCAGAAAATCTAGCCAACAAGTGGCTATTCTAAGGACGAAAAACCTTAGTTTATACCTCTTGTGGACGAAAACCCCAAGAGTTCTCTTGTGGACGGAAACCCCAAGGGATTGAAAGGGTTTTTCACTCAGAAATTCCCATTGATGGTAATCAGATTTTTAGTGTTATTTTCAGTCATTTCCAGCAGTGTAATTTGAAGGCATTTGAGGAATAAAATCACAGCAGTTCATCTTCTATTGGATCGACCCAGTTGGGGCAGATTTGGCCAGTATATGTTGGAGGGTTGTTCCAAGGGTTTGGGAATAAAAATAATTATTGTATGCTGATTTTGGGTGTGTTTGCATATAAAAATAATTATTTCCCATAGCTGCCAAAAGTATATTTATTATTTTGTGGGAAAATCTCATTTGGGCAAAAGATCTATTGGGGATCTTTTAGATTCATTGACAGTGCCTGTAGCAGACTTAAGTCGGCTTATAAACTCAGAAATTGTTTTGGCCAACTTTTTTAGAATGCACCTCAGAACTTAGGGAATCATGATTAGAGTTATTAGTTTTTGATAATTTTAAATTTATGGCATGGATTATTAAAATGACCCAAGTTTTTAATTGTAATTGTAGACATGTAAAATGTTGACATGGTCATCTAACAAATAATTCACCCATCATATAATAGCCTTTTATCCCCACCATCAACCTTATAATAATTAATTATAACATTTAATTAATTATTATAACATATATATAATCATGCTCCAATTTATATATTACATAAAGCCCCATTCACACCCTTAGAAATATTAATACATTATTAATATTGCACTCATTAACTATTTTCCACTAATTTAAAAATACTCACCCACCTACCACCTACCCTATAACCTATTCTATACCTAGCTTTTCCATCTAATCACCCCACTAAATGCAATTAATCTCACCTAATCACCACTTAAACGAGCCCCCAAATCTAGAGGCTTCTAATTCTAGAAGCCTCTCTATTCTTCCCTCCCTTTTTAAATATTCAAATAAAAAATACACTATTCTATTGAATTTTAAGTTCAATAGAGAGTTCTCTTGAAATCTAGAATCTTCTACAATCCTCTCCTGTCATCCATTCTCAACCATTGATTTAATCCACCATGGAAAGATCTTAGCCATTGATTTCTACCTCCTCCAACTATAAATAGAGGTGCCATTGATTTAATCCTAGAACATCAACCTTAAACCCCAAACAATGACAAAGAGGTCAACTAGAAGCAAGGGAAAAGGCTCCTCCACTCTAGGAAAGACACCGCACAAGGAAGATATGGATTATGAATCTCATGATTAAGAAGTTTTGGTAATAGTGTCCTAGTTCCATGTTAAAATCCAAACCATGCTGAAAAAAGATGATATGGATGCGGTCAATGGCAACTTGAACATAATGCAGGGAAAATTTCGGGTGTAACCAAGGCTACTCTGCAAGCACAGATATAGTACAACAATTCCCATTCACGTTCACACAAGATCTTCAAGCAACCCAAATCAAACTCCACCATAGGCTCAAATCCGACCTGGCGCCAATATAGGGGTTTGGAACATGCTACCAAAGGATGATATGTGCAAGTTTGATGGGAAGGATCCGGTCACACGGATCAGTCAAACGGAGAATTTCTTTGATTTACATCAAATCCCTTGTGCATAGAAGGTGGTAATGACATCTTTATATTTAGAATCAAGTAGTTCATTTGGTATAGATTATTATGTGCTCAAAGAAGAAGGGCTTGACGGTCACTACAAATGCACTACTGCAATAGTGTGATTGAGAACTACTTGAAGAGAAAATGTCAAAAGGGTTGTGTTTCAACCATGACAAGTATAACAAGGGATATGCGTGTGCTATGAAGAAATTGTTATATATTGAAGGTGCCAAAAAAGAAGAAGAGGGTGAGGAATTTGTAGGTGAAGTCGAGG
The DNA here is from genome assembly GCA_019776745.2 of Taxus chinensis. Classification (NCBI taxonomy): domain Eukaryota; kingdom Viridiplantae; phylum Streptophyta; class Pinopsida; order Cupressales; family Taxaceae; genus Taxus; species Taxus chinensis. Next base: position 656,062,918 of record CM034149.1, on the reverse strand, counting down.
AAGGATTAGAAGACTCCCAACCAACTATTTCATGTTATGCACTTTCAGGAATTAACGCTCTACAAACCCTCAAGGGGGTGGGTTTTTTGAAGAAACAAAGAGTGACAATGTTAATAGACATAAGGAGCACACACTTCATTAACAATAAATTGGTGGCACACTTGAACTGCTTTGTTTACCTAGCTACAAAATTTCAGGTCATGATTGCAGAAGGAGACAATTATTTGTTAGGGAAAATGCCATTGTATTAAGATCTCCAATGGGTGGGTACAGGTTAGACTTTCTTATGTTTGCCATTCCAATGGGAGGAGCAATGTTGTTTTGGGAGTCCCGATGGCTCACAACCTTGCGAATGATTGAGATGAATTTCTAGAAGTTCATGCACTTTCATTTTGAGGGGAAGAAATTTGAACTTCATGGGATGCGTGCAAAATACTCCACAACTCGTTAGTTCTCATCATATGCACAAGCTTCTCAAGAAGGGAGTGGATGGGTTTGTAGCACAACTATTTTCCTTAAGAAGCACTTCTAGAAAATATTTCTACGTCGCCAAATTTACAGTTGGTTCTTGATAACCACTTTAGTTGTTATCAGTGCAATGCCTAAAGGACTACTACCCAAAAGAGATCATGATCATGCCATTCAATCGCTACTATGAAGTCAACCACCTAACATTCGTCCTTATAGGTACCCATATGTCCAGATGAGTGAGATTGAGAAGATGGTGCAAGAGATGTTGGAGGTAGGCATTATCTGACACAACCAAAGTGCATATTCTTCTCTAGTTGTAAAGTGCATTAGAAGGATGAGACAAGGGGGATGTGCCCAAATTATAGAGAACTCAACAAGTACACCATAGAAGATAAGTTTCCCATTTTGGTAATTGATGATTTGCTAGATGAGTTACATGGTATTGTTTACTTTACTAAACTTGATAATTGTTTGGGTCACCATCAAATCTGGATCAAGGATGAGGGTATACATAAGACAAGATACTTCAAAACCCATGAGGAGCACTATGAGTTTTTGGTGATGTTTTACGTTCTTACAAATGCACCGTCTACATTTCAAAACTTGATGAACATTGTCTTTCGTCCATTCCTACGAAAGTTTGTCTTGGTATTTTTTGATGACATATTAATGTATAGTAAGACATGGGAAAGAACACGTGGAATTGGTGGATTAGGTATTGCTAACTCTAAAACAACATTAGCTTTACGGCAAGCCTTCCAAGTGTGCTTTTGGGGTGAAAGAGGTGGAGTACTTGGGTCATATTGTTTCACATGAAGGTTTTAAAGTGGACCATAAGATCAAGGCCATGGGTAGAATGGAAAGTTCCAAAAACCCTCGAGAACCTCCGCGGCTTCCTTTGGCTGACAGGATAGCATCGTTGTCTTCGGGAAAAATTATGGCAGCATAGTAGCACCACTCACTGCTTTGTTGATAAAGGACTCTTTCCATTGGAATGAAGTAGCCGCTAGGGCATTTGAGAGGCTAAAAGAGGCCATGTACACCACTCTAGTCTTGGCTACTCTAGATTTTGCAAAGACCTTCATTGTGGAATGTGATGCATCAGGGTATGAAATGGGAGCAGTACTCATGCAAGAAGGGAGACCCATCGCATTCAAGAGTCACCAACTCAAAGGGAAGAATCAACTAAAGCCAATCTATGAGAAGGAGATGATGGCTATCCTTCATGTCGTCGAACAATGGAGACTATATCTGATTGGTGGGCACTTTAAGGTGAAGACAAATCATGATAGTCTCAAATACTTAGAACAGAAATCGTCATCTGAAGAACAAAAATGGGTCACAAAATATTGGTATATGAATTTGAAATCATATATAAGAAAGGGAAGGAAAATGTAGTGGCAGATACACTCTCCTCAAAGGGTGAGCCCATAAAAGAACTATGTGCAATGTCTGTCTTGTAGATTGATTGGGTGGATGAGGTCATATCTAAATGGGGGAATGATGCAGGTACACAAGTTCTAATTCACAAGTGCCAATAGGACTCAGGTATATCCGACATATTTGTTTGGAAAGGGGGCACCTTATGGTACAAGGATAGGTTGTGCAAAAATTTAGTCCTAAAACAAAAGGTTCTTACAAAGCTACATTCACTTCCAATAGGGGGCGTTTTGGAATCTTAAAGACTTATCATAGGATCAAGAAAGATTTCATTTGGCAAGGACTCAAGGGGGATGCCCATAAATTTGTGGCAGAATGTATTGTGTTTCAACGAAACAAAGGTGAGACAATAAAGACACCTAGTTTGTTGCAACCCTTATCTATCTTAAGCCAAAGGTGGAAGGAGGTTTCTATGGATTTTGTTATAGGATTGCCCATGTTAGAAGGGAAAAATGTCATCATGGTGGTTGTGGATAGGCTTACCAAATATGTACATTTTTGTGCCTTGTCACACCCATTTGTCGTCAACACAATAGCATCAACTTTCATGGACACAGTTTAGAAGTTACATGGTACCCCCAAGATCATAGCCAGTGATCATGATCCTATCTTTACCTGGTAATTTTTGGACTGATTTATTTATTTATTTTCATGTTTGGGCACCCAGTTGGCACATAGCTCATCATATCATTTTCTATCAGATGGACAAATAAAGGTGGTCAACAAATGTGGTGTCCCCAGATTTCATCCTGAAATTTGAGACTACCCTATCCGAAAAAATTTCGTACTTTTAAAATAATGGGTCGTTTTGTATTTTATTGCCAGAAAGTTCTTGTATTGTGTCAAGATATTCCCAAAGAGCCATATTAGTTGTTTTCGCCAAATTCCCAGATGCCCAAAATTGTTATATTCTGACATCGGGATTTGCCTGCGGGAAATTTGTATTTAATTATTTTGAGCCCCGTTTGAGGCAATTTGCGCTTCGGTTTAACTCTGTTGTGATCGTACATATCGTTATTCCCATATACCAGTAGGGTTTTAACCAGGAATGCATTCTGGACTTTATTTGTGACTTCTGGCAATGTTTTCGTGTTTTTGTGTTTTTCCCATTTCGTTTTTAGTGAAATTTCTTTGGATCAATTCCTTTGCCGGTTTGGCCTGATTCTTGGCCTGGAGTATTCGGAGATCACATACGCATGTTGTGTTAGAAGGAATTTGCCATCGGAGGTCTAGTTCTTTGGGAAAAGACGAAGTCATGCACCAAAAAGCCTCTTCTGGGCAGACCATATTTTGGAAAAAGAGGGTTTGAAGTGAATCATGGGATTTTTGGAAGCAACAGGCAAGTGGAAATTTTGTATCTGCCTAGCAGGGTACTTTTTCTCATGGAAGCAACTGCCACTTAAGTCATAATGGGAAAATTGGAGGCAACAAGTAGGCGGGAATTTCTTACCTGCCTTGCAGGGTAAAAATTCCCATTGTGAAATAAAAGAAAAATCATTTAAGGCATTGATGGGATTTTCTTACCTACCTTGCAGGGTAAATAAGCTCATTATGAAAGTCAAACAGCTTAAGTGGATCATGAGATTTTTGGTCGCAGTAGGTAGGTGGGATTTTTGTACCTGCCTTGCAGGGTACTTTTTCCCATGAAGGCAAAGTCACTTAAGTTATGATAGGAAAATTAGAGGCAGCAGGCAGGCGGGAATTTCTTACCTGCCTTGCATGGTAAAAATTCCCATTGTGGAATAAAAGAAAAACAACTTAAGTGAATCATGGGATTTTATTGCCTGCCTGGCAGGGTAAATAATCCCATTATGAAAGTCAAACGACTTAAGTGAATCATGGGATTTTCAGGGCTGCCTTGCAGGGTAAATAATCCCATTGTCATGTGACTTTTAAAAATAGAAATTCTATTATTCCAAAAAGTGCGACCCACCTTGGGTGAATAATAATGCATTAAATAAATATTTGTTAATATTTATTCACCCAATTTTGGCGCCTAGGCTTGTGGAAAAGTCAACAAAGGGAAGTGGACAAAAAGAATTTAAAAATAGAATTCCAAAATTAAATAAATTTAATTTATTTAAAAGTGTGCCCCTTTTGGGAGATGAATAATACTTTTTTAAGTATTAAATGATTAAATTAATTCCTATTTTGAATGGCTAAGGTCAAAGCATACTGTGAGGCTTGAGTTAACTGGAAGCAAAAATCTAAAATTAAATAAATTTAATTTATTTAATGGCAGCCATGAGTATGCACAAAATAGGCGCCCCATTTGAAGAGTGAAACTTATTAATTAATTAATTAATTGCCAAGAATAGGAAAGACATTAATTAATTATAGAATGGTGAAGATTATATAAATAGGGGCTGCCATATGGATGAATTAATTAATTCACAGGCAGAGAAATGCAGCCCAGAGAAAAAGTACGCCCCATTTGGAGAGGATTTTTGCTTAGAAGAAGGTGAAATTAATGCTGAAAGCTTCCAATTTTGGCACACAGGTTGAAGGAGGTTGATTTGTGTCTGGATAATTGTTTGCATAAGTGATATAGGTGCTCAGGTGCTTTATAAGAGAAAGGGAGCTTAAATCAATGTCCAATACATTGAACATATCCTTCGAATCTGAAGAATTATCTAGATCTGCACTGGTTGTGAAGAATTCTAGCTGAATAAAGAGAAAAAGAATTGCTCAGACAAAGACAGATTCAGCCATGGCAAAGCGGGATGAAAAAGAAAGCTCAGTAGCATCATGCATTACTTCCAGATTTGCTGACATTGGAGACACAGATCCAGATCCAGATCTCATAATTGCAAAAGCTTCCGGCACAAAGGCTTCATCCTCTTGTTTCGAATGTAGCCCGTGAAGAAGTCAGTGCGTGGAAAATTCCTTCCAAGATCTTGTGCATGTGCTTCCAATCTTCCAATTGAAACCTTCATTGAAGTTGCATTCACCCGGAGTGCTTTGCAGAATTTTTAATTGCTCATATACAATTAAAAATAAAGAGTTATTTACGGAAAACATTGCACTGATGCATGTACTGGAGAAGAACTGCAAAAGCTTCAAGGATAAAAGGGAAGACAAGGCGAAGGCAACACCCGTAAGCAAAATTCCAGATCTAGCCGCTTCCAGATCCAGCTGCTTCCAGTCATTTCCAGATCTAGCTGCTTCGAGATCTAGTTTGAATCAGCTGCATGTAGAATATGAAAAAGGACAAGACTGCAACTTTCCACTTTCTTCTTCTTTCTCTTATTTTCTCCGACAAAATAATTGAGCGATCAATTAAATTATACAACTTAAGTGATTGGTTTAAAAGCCATTACTTGAAGAAGTCAACTACTTGAAGATAGGTGGCAGATGTGCAAAATAGAAGGTTCTATTTTCAGTTGCAAATCATGCATGTCATGCAAAGAGGAATTCCAGGAGGGAGATTGCCAGTTGTTTCCTTTCCCACTTCTACATGTGCCAGTTCAACTAAAAGCTTCCGACTTGTAATTGCCCCGCTACATTCTATAAAAGGAGGAAGAACCTTCGGGTTAAGGATCAGAATTTGAAAGCAGCATCCTTGTGTTCCGGACTTTGTGCTGAAACCCTTGAGAGCCACTTGAAGCAAAGGAATATACATGAGCAGATTTCCGGAGAACTTTGTGTCACGGTGTATTGTGTTTCTTGCTTTTTATCTTAGATCTTTTAATAGACTCTATGTTATTTTGAGATCTAGATCTAGAGCTGCCTTTGCTTATAATTCTGTGTTTATATCTATTGGTTTCTTCTATGTGCATGCAATCAACTCTGTTACCTATTGATTAGGATGCACATCTTCCCCATTTCTTCCCTGTGTTAATATAATTCCCTTCTTCTTCAAATATTTCCTTTCTTAAACAACTGCTTACTTGCTGCAGAACTGTATAGCTATAGTTCATGAGCTGAACAGTTACAGTAAAACCCCATATAGATACTAGCATACTTTAATTGACAAATCTGACACGGAAACCTCGCCGGTAAATGAGGGAGATTTATCTCATGTCTGCCTAGGTTTTGTGCTATGCAGAAAATCTAGCCAACAAAATGCCTTGAAGGATATTTGCATTGCTTTGCTTCAGATAAATAAGAAAGATGGGGTCAATGGCTTCCTCTAATAGAATGATGGTATAACACTTTCTTGCATACCTCATCCAAAATGTCTCTATTTGTGTCATTTTATGAATACCAACCTCCATCTATCACCACTTCCTTGAGGGTATAACCAAAAGTTTGAGTTGAGGAAGATCACATTCAACATAGGAGGTATTAGCTAGTCTTAGGCAAAATTTGGCAATGGCACTAAACCAAATAAAGCAACAAGTTGATCAACACTGTAATGAAACGCAGTTTGAAATTGGGGATTGGGTCTTTGTGTGACTTCAACCATATAATAAAATGTCCTTGAAGCAACGAAAAAAAGGATAACAAGTTGGCTCCTAAGTATTATGGTCCGTATTAGGTCTTGCAGAAAATTGGTGTATAATGTACAAGCTAGAATTACCTCAGTTTGCACAATCCATTGAGTATTTTATGTCCCCTACTTGAAAAAGATTAGTGGACAACGGGTATCAACCTAGACAAAGTTCCCATAGCTAGATGAAGAAGGTAGAGTCACCTTAGAACTTGGGGAGATCCTTCAAACATGCACAAAGAAGTTGCGAACCAGGGTGATCTAGGAACATCTGATCAAGTGGAAGAATCTAACGAGTGAGGATGCAACATGGGAGAATGAAGCATTCCTACATAAGTATCCAAAGTTATTCAATGTGGAGGATGTTGCTTTCAAGGGGAGGGGCAAGCTACACCCTTAACCTATAATGTGTATTGGGATATGTATGGCCAATTGGTGGCTAACATAATTTCTTACCTTGTTATATCATATTTTTCTATGTTTGCATATTGTTAGTAGGGTCAGCCTATGGAGTAACCATAGCCTAAGTTGGGTATATATAGGAAGTAGCAGTTAGTACTCAAATCATCATATTTTGTATTCTAATCCTATTGTAAGGTTGTGGAGGTTTCCCCCTTGAAGTGACCAAGTCATATATTCCATTCTACTGTCTATCAAATATTGAGTTAATATTCTATTATGCTATTATAATTGTGAATTACTGCTATCGTTCTAGTTCTGTGTTTGACTATGTAATGCCATATATATTTAAAAAAAAGTAAACACAACTAAATATTTCAGATTTAATGTATATTGCATAACTATATTTTGCAGATTTCTAAACAAACTAAACCTTCCAATGAAGACATGTAAAATAAAAGAGCTCATGATCTCAATATTGTAATCTTTCCTTTCTCCCCCCCCTTTTTTTTAACAAGATTCTTGCAATAATGAAGTGAAAACTTTTTTAGCAAATGACTTAAGTTTACAATAACATCAAATACAAAAATAGGTGTTTTACAAGAAGGTGAAAGCTTCACAAAGCCACATTTATTTACAAAATGAAAGTAATGCCCTCAAAAGATGAAGATGACGAAGAGGGCCAAGATGACAAAGAGGCTCCAACTATCTCCAAACTTGAGTGTTCTTCTAAGGATGCTAAAATAAGAGACAAGGCTTGTTTACCACCCAACCAATAGGCATTATCACATGCCTTTCCATGGTTGGAAGCCATGCTAGCCTCCCCCAAGCCCATGGGAGAGAGGAACAAACTTCCACAATGTGCACAAGTAAAAAGGGGATAAAACACAACAAGAATTACATAAGACCATTTAAACACTTAGACATACCACACATGGTAAAACAACAACATGAGGTGAATAAGGTCAATCTCACAAAGGGGGAAGAGAAGAAATAGGATGCCCAAATCAAAGGTGTCCAACTATAGGAGCACCTTCAAAAACATGTTTACAAAACTCCTTATTCCTCCTAATCATTCATCCTCCTTATTTTTCCTTTATGTCATAGAAATCCTTTTTGGGAGGATTTTCAAACCCACAAGGGTTTCCTCACTAAGAATGGGGAAAGGTTTAAGCCATATGAACCTTTCTCCCACCTCAAACCATATGAGGGGGATGAGAAGGGACCTTCATGGTTTGACCAACAACCATGAGGTTTGAGAAGGAAATCCCTCTCTCTTTCCCTACATTCTCCAAAAACCATCAAACCAAATGATGGTAGAGAGAAAACAAAGAAAACAACAAAGTAACAAAACAAACAAACTACATTCACCATACAACTTTACAACACATCATTTTATTGACCTATGCATAATTAACAAGATAAGCACAACTAGGAAAGAAAAGGATCAAGAATCCTACCTTTACAATGCTTTCCAAGACTCTAAGCTTTTCCCTTTGTCCAAGCAAACTTCCAAGCTCCCAAAATTCTCCAAGTTCTCCAAAAAAAAAAAGCAAAGAAGACCCCTTCCTTCCACATGAGGAAGAATAAGAAGAGGAACCCAAAAGTTTCTTCACCAATGGGAAGGTGACAAGTGTCACCCCCTCTCCACTCATGAGTCAAAGATTCCAAAAGCTAAATAAGTAAAAGTAAACTCACCTTTTAGCCCATATCACCCACAATACTAAAAATAAAAATAAAACAAAGTGGAACAATTTTTAACAATTACACACAAACCAACCATCTTACATGGATGGTGACTAAGGAGGGCAAAATGCGAGGGAAACTCCCTCAAAACCTTGGAAATAAGCCCCCTACCTATTAAGTAGGGTCCAAGGGTCCATTTTCATGTTAAGGGAACTCCCAAATTCAAAAGGGGTCCCTAAAAATGCCCAAAATAACCCAATTTCGGGTTTGGCATGCTTAGGCACAGGGGTAGAGGGTGTGGGGTCCACCCAAGGTTCACATGTGGTCCTCAATCCCTTCTACCAACACACACACACACTTACCCAAAACTATCACTTAAATTAAGATGAGATCATTAAACTCCTAAACTAGTTTACTTAATAAAACACACCCTAAACATAATTAATTTTGCAAAACATAAATACATTACAATTGAGGTTTCACCCACAGTGCCCAAATAAATACACCTATTCTAAGGCCTCAAACATCTAGCATGGTTAGGACTCAGCCCGTGGGCCGCTCGTGCACAAATTGCGTAGCTACCTTGAAACCCACGCTCTCCTATACCTGTCACCTGCACACTTATTGCACACATTAACCGCATCTGTCCAATATAATAAACATCATCTACACATCACAAATTTAATCAAACTTATAATGTCCTAACATCATTATACAATTGATAGTGCAATGCATACAATTATACACATGGTTTGCCACGAATCATCCACAGATAAAATTACAACGACATACACTTAGGCTAGCATGAGATTATCATTATTAAATCCATAAAACTATATCATTAATCAAATCGACCACAAGAATCAACATCTAACCAATAAATCTCACTATCATGTACCCCTGTCAGTGTCATCAACATCACAAGAAATATATCAATATACGAATCTAGTCCAACTGGCGCTACGCGCCCAAAATACCATAATGTCCACAAGGATAAGATAACATAGCAAAATGTCCAAAATCTATCAGAGTCTCAATCAAAACATGTCTATGCATAAAGGAACCAACAGATAACTGGGCTATAAAAATGTGGGCACTACAGATATGTATGGCTAATTGGTGGCTAACATAATTTCTTACCTTGTTATATCATATTTTTCTATGTTTGCATATTGTTAGTATGGTCAGCCTATGGAGTAACCATAGCCTAAGTTGGGTATATATAGGAAGTAGCAGTTAGTACTCAAATCATCATATTTTGTATTCTAATCCTATTGTAAGGTTGTGGAGGTTTCTCCCTTGAAGTGACCAAGTCATATATTCCATTCCATTGTCTATCAAATATCGAGTTAATATTCTATTATGCTATTATAATTGTGAATTATTGCTATCGTTCTAGTTCTGTGTTCAGCAATGCAATCTGTTGTTGAATAAATTTAAGTAATTTCGCTACAGTTTAGGACAAAGACTAACCTTGTTACCAAGGATGTGCTAAAAGTGCATAACCCTAATAATGTTTCCCTTTTAATCTTCATTGCAAAGTTGTATTTCTGATATTGAATCCCCCCTGTATGTGTCAAATATTGTTGTTAATTGCTGCAATGGTTTTTTTTCTGGTTGAATGGTACCTTGGCATATTTGGTCAACATCTTTGATGGGCAATCAAACATCGAAGCACTCCTAACTAAACTTTCAGTTTGAGTGCCCATAATTCTGTCCTCTTCCCCATTTCTACTATTGATTTTTTGCATTTTGTCATTCTCATCACTCATGAACACGACTTGCCTTCGAAATCAAAACAAAAGCAAAAGCAAACCCTAAAACAATTTATAAGATGTATATTCAACTATTACAAACCAAAAAACAAAACTGATTTTCAGCATATTCAAGAGCACACAAAAACCAAACAAAACATAAATCATAAGATAAATCTGATTTTCATAACATGTTCAACCAATGAACAGTGAAAATTCATTGGTTCACTGTGTGGAAAAACTCATATCATCATTATTTGTTAAAAACTTAAAATAGAAAAAATGTCTTTGCCATAGCATTAAGTAATAACAAAATAAAAACAAAGGAAAGACATACCCGGCAAACGTGGTGACCTCCCTTTTGCTGCAAATCCCTCTTCCTTTTCTTCTTTATTTTTTATGAAATTACGTGAGTTTAGGGTTTAGGTGGGTTGTATTAGGATGGGGGGCTTTGTAGGCCCCCACTTTTAGGTTTAGGGTGCTTTTAAAAAAAGATTGTTTTTTTTTTTGTTTTTTGACTTTATTTTTTCAAAATTGGGCAGACCATTGTGGACATCCAAACATCTTCAAGATGGTTGAGGGATGCGATACCGTTTCCCATGTCCTGGAGAGAGAAGCACGTCTCCAGTACATTGTCTAGATCAAAAGCATGTCATGGGAATGTCCCATGGTTACTATTTTTCGGGGGTGATGGCTAGGGGACATTTTTTCCCCTTCCCCATCCCCAAGACATCCAGGATGCCATTCTGCTCCCGGAGACGCTTCCCCATAGAATGTTAATATTCACATGGAATTGATACTTGCAGCCTTTACAAGTAAACTGTCATTTGACAGTAATCTTCCTCATTGTGTAGAGTTAGATGCCATTCAATGTAATGGTGAAAATGACAATAAGATAAATTTTGAACGTGATAATATGAGAAAAATAAAGGAAACAGTGATACCAATACCACCTATGTACTTGTCATTTTAAGAATGTAAAAACATGCCCAATGAGAAGAGGCTGTGTAAGCATAGTTTTTAAAGTCCTCAAAAGCTATATGAGCTCTGACATATCTTCTTCACTGTAATTTAAAACTACTATAAAGAGATTAGGTTCAATTGCCATATTTGCTAGATGGTCTGCAGCATTTTTGCATCCCCGAGAATATAAGTTAGCTAAATTATCTTGTTAAACATACTATATTCTTAATGAACATTTCCAGATATGATGTAGACCTGTAATTGGTATCTCGGTTATTTATTTTATTAGTTACCATTTGTGAATCCTCTTCAGCCACTAGATTTATTTTTGAACTTACAACCACTACATCACGAAAGAGATTTTCACCGGTCAAATTCAGTCCAATCTTGTAGCAAATTAAGGTATAGTGTTGATGAATGAATTATTCAGATACATATGATACTCAGTTTTACAGGTGTATTGTTTCTTAAGATGTTGGCATGAGTAGTTGTACTTCTTTTGTAGAGCTTGTTTTAATTGATGGTTTGAGATTATCATTTGTAAAGGTTCAAAATATAGATTAGTTTGTTTTCAGGAAAGTGGTAATAGTGTTTTGACATTTATTTCTTTGTTAAGATGACAGTTTCCACGAGCAATTTAATTATATTATATGTTTTTATGGGATTTTTATTCGTGTGGATTTTTAGTCATTACTCAAATGATCTCCATGAGTAGTCATTACTCTAATGACATTTTTTCTCATGTATATCTGGTAATAATCGCAAGGCAAGGGGACCCAATTTAGCACACAAGCACCATAAGGATTTGTTAGTACGGGGAGGAATGGTGGATATAATTCATCACTTCGGGCTTCTCACCTCTAGCCTCTTTCCCATTGGCAAAACTTTTAGTGAGTGTAGTTGCTAAGGTGGGTCCACTTGCCTTGTAATTATTACCAAATACACATAAAGAAAAATGTCATTAGAGTAATGACTGCTCATGGAGGTCGTTTGAGTAAATGACTAAAAAATCACAGGAGTGAAAATCCCACAAAAATATATAATCTAATTAAATTGCTTGTGGAAACTATCAAGTTAACATAAAGTACATGATTGGGTTGTAATTGGGTTAATCCTGCATTGGTAATAATTGTAAGACAAGGGTGATTTATTAAGCACTACGCTCGCCAAAAGTTTTTCCTATAGGGAAAGAGGCTAGAGGGGAGATGCCCAAAGTGGTAAATTATATTCACAATTCCTCCCCCCTACTAACAAATCCTTACTGTGCTTCTTGTTAAAGTGGGTCCCCTTGCCTTGTAATTATTACCAAATGTACTTGAGGAAAAATGTCATTGGGGTAATGACTACTCATGAAGGTCATTTGAGTAACGACTAAAAAACCATACGAGTAAAAATCCCACTAAAATATATAATCTAATTTATTTCTTTGAATATCTTTGTAGTTTCCATAAACTGTTTTAATATCATTCTGCAAATTGACAGAGTTTGGAGATGCATTTCAGAAAAGAAGAAAACTTCAAAAATGTAATGCTTTTATTTTGGTTGAATGGAAATCTCATACAATTTAAATACTTTGTTTTTCAGTCCGGATTCGAAATCATATTGTATCCAAGTTTGAGGGGCATAAACTAGAGGTTTGTGGCCTTAAATGGTCACAATCACGTCAGAAACTTGCAAGTGGAGGGAATGATAATATACTTCATATTTGGGATGCTTCATTGATGTCATCATCAGGAGGCTCAAAGCATCTTCATCGTTTTGACCAGCATCAAGCGGCAGTGAAAGCTCTAGCATGGTGTCCTTACGCAGCTAATGTACTAGCTTCTGGAGGAGGCACAGCTGATCGCTGTATCAAGCTCTGGAACACACAATCTGGCGAGTGTATCACAAGTGTGGACACGGATTCTCAGGCAAGTACCTTGATTATTGTCCATATCAGCTCATTATAAGTGCATTACGTAGTGCAAGTTCTGGCCCAAGCTGTTAAAAGGAATGCCTGAGTGGGTGTGTCATTCGAACAGGGTGTTCTTTATGGTGACTCAGTTTAAACTAAAAATTGTAACCAGCATTAGGCAAGATATTTATAATTGGAACCAATAGACTATATCACTTTGCTCTAAATGCTTACTATTTTACCAGACAATGCACCGACTTACTTCAGTTTGAATACTGATCTAACATACCAGGTCTGTGCACTCCAATGGAATAAACACCGCAAAGAGATCTTGAGCAGTCACGGATACAGTAAAAACCAGCTGTGTCTTTGGAAATATCCATCCGTGCTTAAACTTGCAGAACTTAGCGGGCACACTCAACGTGTTCTCCACCTTGCTCAGGTTTTGTAATCCTTTTCCCAGTTTGCATATAATTCATGCTTGTTTGATAGCTGGCTGTATTTTAATATTGCCAGTTGGGAACAATAATCATCATTCAAAGTGGTTGCAAAATTCATCAACTATCTAATTAAAAAGAAGCCTGTCGTTAACTAATAACCGAGTCGTAGCAGTTGATCTGGAAACAAATTGAAGTGCAATAGTATATGGCAAAATGAAGTAGATTCAAAGAATTGTACATGCATCTATGGAGTCATTTTGAAGATTAAATTTGTTTTAGAACTTCAAAATCCTTATACTAGATGAATTTTCAATGGCAGAGTCCAGATGGCACTACTGTTGCATCAGCTGCAGCAGACGAAACACTTCGTTTCTGGAAGGTGTTTGGCAATTCCAGCACAAATAGTTCAAAAACCAGGATGGCAGAAGGAAGCCCGTTATCTCTACTAAGAAATAACATTCGATAATCTCTGGTCATTCTTGGCATATAATTGGAAAGCAATAAGTCTCAACAAACAGGGACTTCAGAACAATTCCCAATGATGAGATTGGCAAGAACCCTTTATAGTACACACGTTTCTATAGCGAGGCTTGACATTTATATCCTGATTTAGAGTATTGATTCAAGATTGCAACTACCCTTTCAGGAAATTGGGGTAAATATTCAGAGGTATGAACTTTTCTGGTGTTTTCTGAGACTGTCTGCAGACATTGCAGCACTCATCGAGTCTATGTACATGCTGTCTGTATATACCATGTATATTGTATTTGTAAACATAATAGGGATACACTTCTGACCATTGGACAACGAGCATATTTGTTTTTTTGAGATCAGAGTGGCTTTATTCATTCCAGATCATGAGTCGTGGAGCAAGGAGCATATTTATTCATCTGCTATGTGAAATACTTTCGAATATAGAGGTTTTTAAATTTTTTAAAATTACATTCGGTGGAGTAAATCATATTCCAATGCGTGAGTAATACATTAGATTTATTTATCCTCTCTACCACACTACTGCATCGAATATAGTAAATCCTAGAAAAACCTACGGGTATAATTATATCATATTTACAACCACCACTTTTCCTATGGGTAAATTTTACTCATTTGCATAAGAGAGGTATAATGAAACATTATATATATATATATGACGAATAAGATCTTATATTATATTAACAAGTAAAATGATACAAGATAATTCACAAAAAAATGGGTGGTATGGAAGCATGCCCCAAAACCATGAAAATCAAACTAGGTAACAACAAAGCTTAGGAACACATTCTGATTACAAAATATCAAAGAGTAGAAAAACAAGAGAAGTTAAGCCCACCGCTTGCGATTTGTTGTCCTACAGGGGGTGGGGTCTTGATCATGCCAGCTAAAGCTAGGCAGGTCTTTGCCACTATCTGGCACGTCCTAACCAGAGTCAGGATGGCTTCCATCTTCAGTATCTTCCACAGTGGCTCAAGAGGGTGAGATGGCGAGAGACAACCTGAGAAACTTGTTCAAGAGCGAAGGCAGGAGGCTCCAACCTATCCTGAGTGTGCGGCTCAGGGGTAGTCAATCGAGCCCTAGACCGAGTGGCTAGGTGTGGTGGGGGCATCGAACCGCGGTGGTAGGATGAAGGCAGAGGGGAGAAGCTCCTCCGAGGAGGTTGGGCTGCGAGGGAGACTGGTGGGCCCGATTGAAGGAGCGACGTTGTGAGCGGCTCTGATGCGACCACCTCTGGGATGCCCGCTAGCACTGCCTTGGCAAGGCGGCGAGAGGGGAAGTGGCTTCATGAGAAACATTGTAAGGTGTGTCGCCCCAGTGACGAAGGAGCATTTGGAGATGCTCCACCTCAATCGCCACTTTGTTGGCTTGAACTTGAATCTGTGGCAATACATTCGCGATAACCACATATTTGTTATAAATAGAGAATTGTTATCAACTTCAACATTAGCAAATAAACAAGAATTCCTTTCTTTCCAAAGCCAGAATAAGATTTCCCCTCTGAAAGCATGCCAAATATGGAAAAAATTATGGGGCATTCGAGGATTGTCTCCTAAAAGAACATCACTGCCAATTAAAAACACTTTGGATAGAAAGGGAGGAAGAAAGAATGGATTTAATTCCAAGCCTTTTGGGCTTTGACGAAATACCAGAAAAGGTGAGACAAGGTTTCCAGATGACCACATAAGGGACATTTGGGGGGCCAAAACTCCTAGGTGAACTAGACGGGCACCAAGCGGAAGGCCTTGGTGAAGAACACACCACATAAAGTGAGCAATTTTGGGTTCCACACAGGCGGACCAAACAATATGAAATTTCCTTTTCTAGATTGATGGTGAGGATCACAATCCTCCATCAAGTATTGAGCTTGCCCACCATGGGCAAATGAGGTGAGTAGCCAGGCATAACCTCGCCAACTGAGTAATTCCAGAATGGGGTGTCCACATACCACTTCCAATCCATCCGTTAAGGACAAGATGAAAGCAATAGATATTTTGGATCATGTGATTTGACACAAAGGAAATGATATCATTGATGAGAGCTCGATCTAGAAGAGCCAATTTGAATTGAGCTTTGAGCTCTTGCCAGGGTAGACCAAGATTGAGTGTGTTTGCAAAAGAGGTATTGGATGGTGTGAATGCCTCGCTTGAAAAGGCGGAGTGCATGAATCCAAGGTAACCTTGGCCAAGACAATGATCCTGGAATTGAATGACAGGAGACCACCACAGAGAGTGGTAATTAAATGAAAGGCCATCATAGAAGCCATTGCCATTCCACATGAAGCCATGGCTTGATTTGCTCCCAGGATTTCCAAATACTTTTGAGCACAAAAGTGCCAACCACTTTGATTGGAATAGGAGCAATGAGAAGATTGCAAAAGCCAATGCCTTTCCAAGCAGTAATGACCATAAAGGGAGCCTTCTATAATGTCATTTCATAGGAGCAACTTCCATGCTTCTTCCTTCTTTTATGTGCTTTCAGATTATCCATTTGGTGTAGAGTGCTTTCCCTTGACGCAGAATGTCAATGAGGCCTAAACCACCTGAATCTCTGGGAAGGCAACAAGTTTCCCATGCAACTTTGTGGAAACCTTTATCGGTGGAAGCATTGGTCCAAAGGAAGTCTTTGAGCAATTTTTCTAGATTTTGCACAAGACTTCTTTGGAAGGGACCCAACAAGAGGAGTAATACACATGCGTGGCTTCAAGAACTTTGGAGCATATAAAATTTGCCCGCTAAGGACATCGGCTTAGTAATCCAATATTCCAACTTTCGAGCCACCCGCTGCACGACATACTGCCAAAGATCTGCAGGAGAAGCTTGAAAGGCAAAAGGGAATACCAAGAAATTTAAACATTTCTCCATGGTTGAGCATCTTCCAATCGTACATAGCCAACTAGGGGGTGCGGGGAGGAAGGACTATCTGTAACATTGTGTTTTACGCCATTGAATGGAAGAGCCAGAAGCTAAACAAAAAGTTTCAAGGCACTGCATAACATTGCTAATGTTATTTTCATCTTCAATGAGCGTAAGGAAGGAGTCATCCACGAAATGGCCATTAAGCAATTGGGAGCCATTATCAGTAAAGGGCAAGACAATGCCCCTGACAAGCCCCTGAGATTGAGCTTTGGCTAGTAGAACCAAATCCTTCAGCTACAAGGACATAGAGGGTGGGAGCTAACGAGCATCCTTTTCGTCAGATGGATCTGAAAAGGCCAAAGTGTGCCGAACTTTGTCCATTAATGGTGATATGGGCAGATGGCATGCATAAAGAGCATATTGACAGATTGAATGAAATTGGGGCCAAAGCCCAGGGCTTGGAGCATAACAAGAATGAAGGGCCATTCTATTTGGTCATAAGCCTTTCTCGAAAGTCAATTTTGATGAAGAGGGCTTGTTGGTTGGATCTACGCGCCCATTCCATGCCTTCCTAGACCGCAATGATATTGTCAAGGATATACCGCCCTTGGATGAAACCAGTTTGTTCCGGCCAGAACAATGGCAGGAAGAATGTGTCACAGCCGAATGGCAAGAGCTTTGGCTATGAACTTTGTAAGACACATTAAGCAAGGTTATGGGACACCAATTGCTTATAAACTTGGGGTCTCTAGGCTTAGGGATGAACTTGATATTCCCTTTGTTAATATGAGGGTCCAAGAGACTGATAATTGAAATCCTTCCATGTAAACTTGATGAAAGGTCTGGGCCAACCATATCCCAAAGAATTTGTAAAATTCACAGGGAAAGCCATCGCAGTTAGGTGCCTTGTCGTTGGCCATTTGTATGACCGCTTCTTGTAAATCCTCAAGGGAAAGCAGGTGGTCACATGTAATTTTCTGCATCTAGAGAAAATTTGCATGGCACAATGGCCAAGCATTGATTCAAGGCAACTTGTCGCATTCTGATGAAGGAGCTTGAGCTTGGAAAACTTGCTTGTAGTGATTAACAAAGGCCTATGCAACATGAGTTGGGGATCTGTGAGACGAGTTTTGCCATCACAAATGGCTCGAATTTGCTGAAAGGAATGTTTGGCTTTGAGTGATTGAAAAAATTCCTTCGAAACCCGATCCCCAACCTTAAGCCAGTGAAGGCAGAGCACAAATCTGTGTGCCCTGAGCATTATAGTTGTCCGCAATTTGGATTTTCTATCTAAGCTCTGACCACCTATGAGTTGTAAGGTTTTAGAAAAGGGATTTCCTTTAAGTGCCACCACCGCCCGACTATGAGCAGCGGAGGAGGTGGTGGAATAGGAGCGACGTGAATATTGGCCAACTGTCGCCCATATATTCTAAGGAATCTAGAAGTCCTAGTCATCACATCCGCCCACCATTGAGTCCAGCTGGACAAAAGAGGTGGATGATAGTTATGAAGGTGACATGGTCGAGGCGTTAAGTTCCACACTTGCTTGATATGATTGAGTGTGGGCTCATGCTCCATCAAGGCCGTGTTTAGAAAAAATTGGCCTTTATGACTAAAAGGCCTCTTGGCTTGCCAAGTGATACGAAATCTGATGGGAAAGTGGTTAGAAAGGATGAAATCTGGCATCACTTCACATGCAAGGAATAAATGTTGTCAAAATCAAAAAAATCTTGAAGTGGACAACATGGCCCTGTCGAGCCATTTGAGAACCCAATCTGATCCACCTCGGAGATTGGACCAAGTGAACTAGGTTTCATAGTTGGGTCTGCGTGAGGTGTTTGGGTCATAAAACCCGAATTTATCACGCATGTAATACCAAACCTCCCTTTCGCCAGCTGTCCATCGCATAGGAAGGTGCCCACATTTATCTATGGGAAACTCAACCATATTAAAGTCACCGCAAATGACCTAATAGGCATCAAGGATTTCATTGGCTATCCACCGCCAAAGATCAATCCTTTCTGCCGCATCATTCGATGCATAGATGTTGATGAAACCAAAAGGGCAACTTTCAATATTAAAGAGAGCCCAGATGGCTCTATTGGTGGGGTCTGCACCATGATCCATAAAGAAGGGCTACCATTTAGGGGTGCAAAAAAGAAATTAAACCCCCACGTCCTCCATCATGATGACTGGTAAAAGCCAGGCTGTCAGGCCAAATGGCTTTACAAACCATTGACAACTGAAAACCTGTAACCTTAACTTCCTGCAAACACAAAACATCCAAGTTCGCAATTTTTGGCGAGCATCGCGAATGATATACTTACGATTGGAGTCGGTAAGACCCCTCACATTCCATGACATACAATTCATGAGAAACGTGGGTCAAGGGCCATACCGTCAACATCCAAGCCATCCAAGGCATCAAACTAGTTTTGCAGGAATTGAGCATTATTATGCTTCAAAAAATCCTGCAAATCAACTTTCCTTCATTCTGACATACTCAATGTTATACTCCTCTTCTGTTGACTCCACACTGCATGCCGGGCTATGCTCGCGACTTGCCATGGGGTGTCGAGAGGGACTTCAGGCCCTTTTGGATGGGCCTTGTGAGCTGGTTGTCAAGAGCAACTGGGAAGTCGGAAGTGTCAGGAGGTCTGGATGGAGTTTGACGGGTCCATGAGAACTGTGGCCACTTTGGGCGCGCTAGAGAACTTGGGTAAGGAAGCTGGAGAATCTTCAGAGACCGTCTCCAAGGAGCAACGTGGACCATAAGTATGTTCCTTAATAGCTGGCTCTTTAGAGCCATTGTTACCGATCACCTTGGCTTGAACCATTTTGTTCTTATTTTTCCGCCCTCCAACTGTTTGCCACCCTTCCTCTTGCGGGGGCTTAACAGATTTGGTAGCTGCCTTAGGCGTTGGGCGATTGCGCAACACATAAAGTGGGAAATCCTTGATCTTGTGATCAGAAGCCTGACAAGCGAAAGCATGTTTTAGGGAGGTTGATGTAGAGAACTCGCTATGAATAGCGAGTGTCACCCATTTGGATCTCCACAAATTCTTTTAATTCTTGTGAGAGGTCTACCTCAACACAGATCCGTTTTTCAGACGGGAAGCTGTAAAAGCGCCATGCGGTTCCATGCAAACAACTCACCCGGTGGAGGAGGTGATTTGGTGAAGAAAATGCATGCAAAGAAGCGAAAAACTAGGAAATTCCACCCAAACAGGGACTTTAAGGGCGTAAAACTCGGACACCACAAAGTCCTTTGTCCAAGGGGAAAGAACCAATAGGGAGTTACAAGAACATACCAGGTGGCCGATCAGTTCAAGGATAGCTGGGCATGCGAAGGGTCAAAAAACTGGAAAAGGAAGAATCCTTTAGTCATGTTTTGCATACTCTCAACCCTGATGCCATGAGCGGCCTAGGCTGAGTTAACCTAGGACTTGAGCATGCTTTCAGAGGGGATACAACCCACAAAGTAATCGATAAGGTAGAAATGTTCAAGCCAATGGCACACAACATTGAATTCAGAATCATGTAATATAACATCAGGAGGAGAAACATTACCTTGTGAAAGACCTTCAAGACAAATTTTCGGGGATGTTTATGCGGTAGCGCCATTGTTCGTAGCTCCACTAGCTCCAGCCTCGACATCAATAGTCGGGCTCGAAGTGGAGGGGGCATTATATAGGCGAACCCAGAGGGCGAGAAACCATATAACTTAACAAGAAAAGTACTATCCCACAACGCCTGAAGAGGCCGCTGTATAACATGCAAGCGAGAAACCCTAGCAGAGCGATTTCCTTCCCAGACTCTCAATCATAACATCTCCATTTATTCATGTTTTTTTGAAGTGTATCCCTATAATATGGATATATGGATATCAATTTAATTGCAATACAAATACCCAATTAATTTTTAACTAAGTTGAATAACATACATTCAAGAGTAATCAAGTATACTCAATTAATTTCAAATGTAGAAGGACATTCACATGGGGTTTCAACACATCTTGTTTTGCTTTATTGATCCACATTTTAACTCGACACTTGTATCTCAAATAAAATTTCTTAGTACATGTGCTTATAAACATATCTTCTTCTCTTTGTCCTTCAAGGGCCATAATATATGAAGCTTAAAGAAAATTGAGCTTTTGGTCATGTGATAAACTGAGTGAATAGTGGAACTATATGTAAGTACCCCAAGCAGTGGAAATCGCCAAAGAAAAGTATATCTATAACAATATTTTGCATAAATGTAAATTATTTTGGTGACATACATACCTTGGGTCCTATGCCAAAAGTGCTCCATGGGAAATGCTAACTTCAGAAAATTAATGCTCAAATGATTGTTTGATATATTCTTGTGGAGGATTGTTAGGTATTTTGTTTAAATGAACTACAATGCTTGTCTATTTATATAAGTGATATTTGAATTCAAATTTTAACATTATGAATATCCACGCCATCTTCGAATAACAAGGACCTAAAAAGAGGGAAGAGGGGAACTCGACTCCATTCGTCTTATATGAGTCATAAAGTACAAGGTAAGATGAGTATACGATGGACAATGCACAAGATAAAATAAGAGATGCATACAAGGGAGGATTTCAGCAAGATGAAAGTCAACAAGAGGCCCAATGTTGTCTGATTTGAATCAAAGCAACCGCTAATGCCTTTTAGCATTAGCTCGTGCTTCTTTGTTGTGTCTCACTCAAAACTTTAAAATCTATTATGTTAGTGTTTTTTTAATTCCATTGGATGGCTTTTCCTACACATGTATTTAGCTTGCTTATGTGTCATTGGGATAAATGAGAGTTACACTTCACCACCATTTTATGTGGTGGTTACATTTTTCCACTTCCTATTTATACACCTCTTATAAAGTTATTTTTCATGCATTCAATATACAAACTATCTGTTGGCTCATGTTTGGTTCTTATCTTTCACAACATTACTCTCTTTGTGCATTCGTATTTTATCAGTGCTTAATTATGAACTACACTTTTACATGTTATCAATGTCATTCTGGTAATCAAATGTAATTTTTGTTGTATTTATTTGGAAGCTTGATTTTTTAGCTTGTTATTACAAATCCTTTGATCTTTGAGTATGCTCTTCTTTTGCGTCTTTGGATGATTTGGAGAATAAAAAACAACAAAGGAAATAACGGGTTTTGTAGGAAAATTTGTATTCATTGCATTTTCTGGAGAAACAGATTGTGCCATTCAGTGAGGATTATGCTAAAACCCTAGGACCGATTGTAAACTGGAGTATGTTTTGAAGCAAGTTAGATTTGGTCTTTTATAAATTTTTGTGGGCACCTTTGGGCTATATGGTGGAATTTTGTATTACACCAAGGTTTGATTTTTATGAGCTTTTTTAGAAAAAACAAGTGGTTTGTGTTTTTGGTTTTATAGACCTGGACGCGGGTTCGCTATACTTGTGTATGATCTACACCTGTTGCACTTGCTCATTGTGCATCTAGCCTTTGAAGAGTCTATCCAATGTACTCGACTACTAGCCAAGTCTAGTTTGTACACTTTGATTGGTGGTTATATTTGTTGTTTAGTTGCCATGTGTGCTCAATGATGGTACTTGTGTATCTATTTTGCATGCAGTAGGAGAGGACATAACTATTTGTGTGTGTATGTACTTTTCACGCAGTTTTAGGTGACGAATGTAGTTGTGCAACTTTTCCCAACCTTAACCTCTAATCACATGGAGTTTAGCCACTGGTCACACCCAATTCAAATGGGCTTAACTCATGAGAGGTAATTTTTTTCCAAGGCACATGTAATAATTGTTAGGATTTGGTGATGCAATTATTTTCTAAGGCAAATGAGCAAGTATTAAAGTTTGGAAATTGAAGAAACTTATAAGAGGCATAACTTTCTATTGGCAACTCCTTTTGAGGCTCCATTTTTTCGGAAGTGTGTATTTTTTCGAGCTCTTCATATTATGCTACTTTCATTTCCTTGTTCAACCTATATTATGCTACTTTCATTTCCTTGTTCAACCTATATTATGCTACTTTCATTTCCTTGTTCGACCTATATAAGATGTTTTTGGGCCTTGAAGAATTGTATACGCACTAAATTATAAAGTGCAAATCTTTGAGTTTTATTGCTAATAATTTCAAGGGGGCAGTATTCCGCTTTTTGTTCTCTTCTACAATTTCATTTATGCAATCTCTCTTTTTGCATTAAAGATCAAAATGTGGTTTCGCTTCTCACATCAATTAACTATTATAAATGGAAAATCAAAATGCAATATTTCTTGAGTAAGGGATTTCACCAGATCACAATGAGTATTGAAATTGAACCAACATGAAATGTATATAATGTTAAGTGGTTTAACCGATGTGATGAAGCCTATGCTCTACTAGGTTTGTATGAATCTCATGAATTTCTCATTCACATAGAATTTGGTAGCACACCTAATGACATCAGAAACATTTTGGAACAACTCTTTGGGATGCATGATGCAATGAGGGGTCATGAATTGGAGAATGAACTCATTAATTTGAGTCTAAAAAACTTTGACACTATACGTGAATTCTTCCCAAATCTCAAATCACTTAGGTTGTAGTTAAAACAATGTGGGATAGACAAAAATGATGAACAATTGATTCTTTCTATTCTTGCCAAGTTGGGTCATAACTATTCAATTTTTGTTTCTACCTTCCATGCCACTAGGAATTCCCTTAGAATCTCATGGAAACTTACAATTTTGCTACCTCCTTGACTAGGGAGCAAGACAAGCTTATACAGATCGGTACTCTGAAGTCATCTAAGTGACATGCCCTATTTGCTAGACAAGAAAAACATAAGGCTTCAAATAACAAGGACAAAAAATAGAACAAACAAGACAATGAGAAAAAGAAGGATAAGAAAGCAATAAATAAGACCTCTTTTGAAGCCAAACATAAGAACGAGGGTCTAATGTGCCTATTGTAGCAAAATTGGACATGATGAACATAAGCGCATGTAAAAACATATTGATCACTTAACAAACATTCTGGAGAAGAACAATATTTGGGGTTCTTGGTTAAGAAACACAAAGTTCACCAGTTCAGGCGTTTAATAAAATTAAATACAATGTAAGGACACTGCTGATTAAATAGATATAACAATATTCAAGCAAGATCAAACTAAGGAAGTACAAACAAGAGTGATAGATAGGGTTTAGAGAATGACTCTGCTTGTATTTGTAGGCCTGGACTGATGAAAAGGCAGATTCTGAAGTGTATTAGCTCTGTGTCTAATTCTAGAAAGTGACGATCTTAGGGACATGAGAAACCAGAAGGGGACAGGGCCGCTCACGCGCTAGTGTATGTGTTGGGCGCTGGTGTTTGTGGAAGTCCTCATAATCTGGTTCCTTTTGTGTCACTTCTTGTTTGTTGTGTCACACTTGTAACCTACAAAATAAACCCTAGATACCTGCACAATACTCCAACACACATTAGATGAATAAAATAATGCAAATGCTTGAGTCGGATTGACCTCAACGGTCACCCCAATGGAAATGTCACCGAGTGATGCACTACATTTCAGACTCTATATAGTTCTTGTGTGTGTGTGTGATTGAAATGGCATCCCTTGAGCTAGGACGCCCTAGTGCCAGTCACACAAAGAGATAATAGACTACAAGTACTTTGTCCCAAATGCAAATGTGTGGTATGGAATTCAAAATAAACCCTCATATGTAGTAAAGTATGTAGTCCAAAATGTAGTCCTTGATGTTGTAGATAGAAAATATTCTCTTTTTAGATGCATGTGTCTCTTGATGCAAGGGTTAGAGTAAACCTCGAGTGTTGAAAGAGAAAGGGATAGAAATTTGATCATGTTTGTAGACTTGTTGCTGAGGAGCTGGTTGGAATAACACGAAGGATTTGGGCATCTTGTCGCCAAACTAAGGATTTGAGCATCCTGGCACTAAACTTTAGATTTAGGAGTCATGTCGCCTCTAAGGGAAAGTGTATTGGGAGAGCGTTCTGTTTTTCCCTCTAACTGTTAACACTTCCCTACAGATAAGTGCCACTGCAGATGATCAAAAACCCGATTTATAACTTGCCTCTGGTGACACAAAGGCACTGGGCATATCGCTGTCCTACATATGCCCTAGGTGTCATTCCCTTATTTAGTTCTTGGATTAGTAGTTAGTTCTTGTTAGTGATCGATTACAATTTGAAACTGGTTGTGTTACTGTTGAAATTGGATGTGTAACTGCCGAAAATGGAGAAAATTGTGATTGTGCAATTTCTAAAACCACTCTGTGACTGTTTTTACCCCCATGATAGGAGCTCCCAAGTAGGACACTAGCGCTTGGGCATTTTTGTTTGAGCTAGGCGCTGATGTCCATGCTGAATTTTATAGCCAAGTCTATTTCTGAACCTGTTCTGTAACTGATTTTGGTTTTGTTCCTAGTGTTTATGTTTCTATAACTGTGTTTTGTGTCTGTTGGAAGGGTGAAAAGGTTCACCCAATGTTTGTTCCCACTCGTTTGAGGTGCGTGAGATGAAAAAATGCAAACAGAGCCCAAATGATGAGAGTTGAAATTAATGTCCACATCTAATATAGGAATCATGTAGGGGGAATAGGGACCACACATGACATGTACCCTGGAGCAAGAAAAATAAGAGGAAAATTCTAGCATGCAAGTGTTAGTGACAAACAAGCAATGCACACTGGAATAGTAACTAGTGAAAGGATACAGGAAAAAAAAACAAGGACACACCGAGTACTTAGTTGCATACATGGGACACCACTCAGGATGCCACAAGACAATCAGAGCCATCAAGGATTTTGCAAAGAAGGAAATCAAACAAACATAGGGCATAGTTCGCAAACAATGACAACCAAGGTACACACAAATCAAATAACCATGATTGGAAGGAGTCCTACAAGGTAAATACTGACAGTAAGGAAAGGTAGATGCCCATAGGAGCCTCAGTGGGACTGGTAATGGACAAGAAAAAACAACATACATAGTGTAACAACCTGTAAGTAAGCTACATTCACTTGAAGATACCATGTAAACGTGCACGTGTGTATTAAAAACGATAAAACATAGTAGGAACCGTAGTAACATGATAAACAAAGATGCAACATATAATAGTATAAGGAAACAAAAGTACATCCAATCAAGATCTAAGGAAACATGCTTTTAGATATTTGAATGCATATATGTGAAAGAAAATCAGCTAAGAGGGAGGAATAAGGATGCCCCCGATATAGTGTGTACAAAGTGAGGTCCATGTGAAGAAACCCTCAACAATCAAGTATGAACCAAGAACAAGAGTGCGTTATTGGGTGGTGTGGGGGAATTAGAATGCCCCTAAATGTGAATGCCAAAAGGATATATTCAATCAAAGAATGAGGCAAGGGACCACGATCAACTTATGTAAAAGAACTACACATAAGTGGCTGAAGTGATGCTAAAAGAAGATACATGGGATTGCACTGGTATGCTATATTTGGTCTTTTATATTGCTTTATTTTATGCGGCTAAGCGGTGATAAATCTGTGATGCTTTTGGTGAAATAGTGTCATCTTCTTCATCAATAGGATCAAGATATGGAAAATTCTCATAAAGGTCCGTATAGTCATAACAATAGTAAGCAGGATTGAAATCATCGTTATCATCAGATTTGAGTAGTAGGGCCGAGTTAGTGCTATTCATGTTGCTATAAGAAGATTATTTAAAAATATACTTAGGATTTAGCTTATAGGTGCCCATGCCCGTGGAGATCCATAAGTCATTCATTAGGTCATTTATACTTGTGTTTGCATAATATACATCAATGTGTTGTGTAGATTATGTTATTGTGTTGGCCTTAGATGGGGCTTGTGGTGGCTCAACTGATATTGTTGGTGTTGCGGTACACAATGGCTTAGGGGCAAGTGATGATTCATTTGGTATTGAAGAACTTGAGGCATTCGATAGAAAATTATGCTCACGAGTGATAGATGAACTAGATATAGGAACCCATTGGGATGTGGAAAGTGAAGATGAATGTGGAGCAGGATGTTGCTTAGAGAATGAAATAAAGCCCTTATGCTCAAGCTGTAGGATTTTTTGTTGTAAAGCATAACAATCATTGTCACGATGTCCATGAATGGAATGATAATTGTGGAAAGGTTGGACTTTGGATTTTTTAAGCCAATAATGAGGATAATAATGATTGGGCAACAAAGTAATTAACCGATGATTGAGGAGCCTAAATAGGATATCATGTTGTTTAACATGCTCATTGAACAAAAGAGGTGTTTTATGTTGGAGGACTTTACCCTCTCACTTATATAAGCACATGTAACACCTAGATCAAATTTCATAGGCTTGGTATTGTGAACATCACAAGGCATAGAAAGAGAATGAATATGTGTATTGGAAGTATCTTTGAGGTGGTGGATTTCAGCCGTGAGAGATGTAATTGTAACATTCATGGCTTGAAGCTGATCTTGAAAGGCACGGTGAAAAACTTGAATAGAGTCTAATATAACCTTATGGGAAGTGTCATCATTGCTAATAAAAGGATTTGAGATACGACTCAAAATTACATTCACTTGAGAAGGTGTCATAGTATCAAGGAGTTGTACTTGTTGCAACAACTGTGTAAGAGTATTTCTACATGATGGGTGTCACTGAAGTAAATGAAGCAAGGATACTTGAGAAGTGGTGTCATGAGCCATGATTTTAGAAAATAAAGTAACGAATAATCCCAATTGATGTAGAAAAGTGTACGTGAGGTTGAAAATTAAGAGATCATGGAGATAAAACTGAAAGAGTGATATTAGACCAAAAAGGGACTATCATCAAATGAAGAAAATGACCATATCTCGAAATAGAATTTGAATTTTGCAAAACAAAAAGAGATATTTCTGAATGTTATGAATCAAAAGAAAAACCTCCAAGGGATTGGCCAAAAGTATATATTGTTTGAATCATGCCTTAATTAATAAAATTTGAAATTTTGGATTTCTAAAAATTGGGCTTAAAATTATGGAAAACAAAAAGAGGTTTTTGTTAAAAATTTACAAATGAAAAATAACCTCAAAGGAAATTGAAAATAGATTTGTTGTGCTTGAGATATGAAAAAGGGTGATTTGGAAATTAAGAGCCCTAAAAAGTGACGCAAATGGCGGGATGAAGCATGAAACCCTAGAATTGTTTTTTCATATATGATTTATGATAGGTTATAGATGAAAATCAGGTTTGGATATGAAGATAAGATGAAGATATGAACCTAATGCAACTACGGTTTGAGTTTGAAGAAAAATGGATATGTTAAAGAGCATGCAAGGGACCGGGTTTACCAAATGATTTAATAAAATCAAATCTAATGTATAGACATTGCTGATTAAATAGATATAACAATATTCAAGAAAGATCAAGCAAAGGAAGTACAAGCAAGAGCGATAAATAGGGTTTAGAGAATGACTTTTCTTGTATATGTAGGCCTAGATTGATGAACATGTTGGAAAGGTAGATTTTGGATTGTATTAGCTCTGTGTTTGATTCTAGAAAGTGATGATCTTAGGGACATGAGCACCCAGAAGGGGATAAGCCCACTTAGGTGCTAGTGTCTATTTCAGGCATTGATGTCTGTGGAAGTGCTCAAAATCTAATTCCTTCTGTGTTGCTTAGTGTCGCTCCTTGTTCGTTGTGTCCCACATGCAACCTACAAAATAAACCCTAGATACATGCACAATACTCAAACACACATTAGATGAATAAAATAATTCAAATGCTTGAATCAAACTAACCTCTATGGTCACCCCAATGTGATTTTAATCGAGCGTTGCACTACATTTTAGACTCTATGTAGTTCTTGTGTGTGTGTGTGATTGAAATAGTGTCCCTTGAGTTAGGATGTCCTAGTGCCATTTGTACAAAGAGATGATGGGCTACAACTGCTTTTTACCAAATGCAAATGTGTGGTATGAAATTCAAAATAAACCCTTCTACGCAGTGAAGTATGTAGTCCAAAATGCAGTCCTTGATGTAATAGATAGAAAATATTATCTCCTTGTAGATATATGTGTCTCTTGAATGCTTTCCCCCTCTAATAAGGTTGAATAAGACATGTATATATATGACCCCTTTGCTTAAGTTTCGTCATTAACAAGTAAAAGGCCGACCAAGAGAGATAAAAGAAGACAAGAAAGAAGTAACATTCAAAAGAACATAAAAAGTGGTAAAGAGGACATAAGTGCCCATACGGGACAATAATTCCTGGACGCTCCTGTCCCTAATGGATGGTCTTGTACAAGGTATCAGAAAGATAAAATAGTGAAATCAGAGCTGAGTAAGATATCGGCTAGTGTGCAAAACTGTAAGTTTTCAATCGGAAACAAAAAATAGAGATGAAAATGATAAAAACAATGTCAAAACAAAGTAAAGAGGTGTAAATGAGTAGTTCTCTTGCTCAGGAATCATGCATGTAAATAAAGCATTTAGAGGCTAGATATACATAGTAAGTACGTGATTTAGTGACTACAAACAACAATAAGGGAAGCTAAGGGAAAGTTACTTGTAGCAGTTGCATCTTAGCCTAACACATGGGTTCTTGACTTGGGTGCTTCTCACCACATGAATTTATCATAAGTTAACTTAGAGCCATGTTCTATGCTGACTATTATGATGGGTGATCACACTTCTGTTGAGGTATTTGGGAGAGGGTCTGTTGACATAAGTGATGGGGCATTTTATGATGTTCTTTCTATACCTTCGTTGTCAAATAATCTCTGATCAGTATATAAGATTACACACTGCAATTCAAGAAAGGGAGATGAGTTCACTCTAAATTATGTGGTTATTAAGGAGTTTCACTGTAATTATATAGTGGCAGTGGGGAGAGAAAATCACCAATCTCGGGTTTAGCTCTTCTCACACTTTGTTATTTATGATGAATCCTCTACAGATGAAGAGCGCCCTTCGAGTTTGATTCCTGAAACTTCACTACCAGTCACATTATACTCATTGGGTATTGATGATAGTTATGAGGATTTGGATGCACCTAGGCATAATCATGTTGATTCTTCTTACAATATAGATGATGAGAGTATTGATGATGAAGATTTAGATTTCAGTTAGATGATGAGATTTATTTAATGCAATTTTAATTAAATCTTAGTTCAGAGTAACTTACTGTAACAAATGATATTCAGATGATTAAGTATAGTAACACACAAGCAATAAACATTCAAAGATGTAACACCCTAAGAAAACGAAGGGAGAAAGATGACTTACTTGATTTTGTGCAACCTAAGAGTGATTGTGACTATGTATTTGTTGGAATAGGCTTGAAAAAACATCACAAAGGCTCGATGAGGGATCAAAACCACATGAATGTATAAGGTAGAAGTGTCCGCAAAAGGATAGGAACACCCTAGGCACTGATGACTTATTTGGGTGTTTGTTTATGCTAAAATGCTCAGGTTCTGATATTTTTTGGGTCGGAATACCTTCACTATTAATTTCCCTTTGTCATTCTGATTTTGTTGTTAGATCGTTGATCACACCTTTGACCTACAAAATAAATAACTACCTGCACATGCCCACAGACGAAATCAAATCTAATAAAAAAAGATGTATAATGGGGAGTCAGACTGACCCCAAAGAGTGAACTTACGACCAAGCTTTGCACTACATCTCAAATTCCTTATAGTTCTCCAAGTGTGTGTATCCATGTCCTGTGCCCTAGTTTTCCCTTGGGAAAGTTACATGATGATAGTGGGATAGATCTAGATTGTCCTAAATATGCAAAATGTGTATGATGGAATATAATAAAATCCCCTCATATGCAATGTATACAGACCAATGCAGCCCTTGACCCTTGTATGGATGTACTAGATGTAGACACCTAAAATATGCTTACACTTAGCATTTCATCCAATTCAACCGATTAACGATACTACATTAATTCCCCATTCTTCGCTCCATTCTCAGATGCCCATTTACGACACCTTCTTCTTCGTATTCCTCCTATAAATCATCTAATTTGGTTAATATCCCTCTTATTAGCTAAACATTCCTCCTTTCAACCATTCAGAATCTCCCTAGTTCTCTCTAGACCACTTCTATTGGCTTCCTAGGCTATGTATCAGTCACAATTGGTTATCTAGACCTCTCATAACTCTCAACGAGTCTCTAATCACTTGCTAATCAAGTTTAACTGGCCTAAACCCTAGTTAACTAGCCTAAACCAATCTTAACTAAGCCTAAAGCATGTTTATCCTAATATAATCTAAAAGAGCTTTAGTCCCACATGTACCCAAATTCCAAATTCTCCCAAGTGGAAAACTATAAATAGAAGGGTCACCCCTCCCATTCAGACTTACAACTTTACTTTTAAACACTTTGGAAAGGCATTAGAAACCATTTGTGATAGCTTTAAGCTATATAACATTTGGATCTAGGCCATAATCCTTTGTTAAGAGCTCCTCCATCTTGCATCCATCCATTCCAAATATAGTTAGTAAGGGAAGATCTAAATCTTGGCCATGTAGCTAACTTGGAGAGATCTCTTCACTATGTTTGCGAGTAAACAACACATAATTTGATTGCTTAGGATCTAAACTAGGTTCAATTTTAATAAGCTTTCATAGAGTAGAGAGTAGTATACATGTTAGTTTTTGATGTTTTTGTCATAGTTACAATACTTTTATGTTAGTTTCTCTCGTTTAGCTCTAATTTGATGGTGCATGGTTGAGTTAGCAAAGCTTTGAGGTTCTTTAGCCTCACTCCATAGCTTTTGTAACTTCCCATTGCATACACTAGATATGTACTTTGTAGTGCTCTTATGCCTTTGTGTAAGCTTAGGTGGTGATAGATAATGCTTATAGTCCTTGGCCCCCTCTATTTGAAAGAAGTAACTAAGTATATATATGATTCTCTTGTTTGAATTTTGTAATTGACAATTAAAAGGATGACCCAAAGTATTAAAAGGTGACCAAGAAGCAAAAGGGACCCAAAAGAGTAAGAAGAAGAAAGAGAGGGACAAGAGTGCCCAGGAGGGACTAGAGCGCTTGGGCGCTCTAGTCCCTCCTGGGCACTAGTGTCCGAGGCCATCAAAAAGTAAATTAGTCAAGTGACGACAAAATTGTAGGATGTGTAAAGCCAAAAGGATGCCCAGTCAAGCTGAAAAATAGTAAAGTGTAAGAGATAAATCAACCAACAAGCTAGAAGGTGTCGTCAACTACTAGTTTTATTTCTTATGAATCATGTATACATTAGTATGCTTTAGGACCTAGGAATGTACCCAAGTGCATAGATTTTG
This sequence comes from Taxus chinensis, assembly GCA_019776745.2. Lineage (NCBI taxonomy): Eukaryota > Viridiplantae > Streptophyta > Pinopsida > Cupressales > Taxaceae > Taxus > Taxus chinensis. The sequence continues at coordinate 656,030,804 of CM034149.1, read as the reverse complement.
TATCTACATTTGCTCCCACTTTATGTTGTTGAATAAATACTCGATAACATAAAGTAGGTAGAAGATACGTACCTTATAAACCAGAGAAGAGTGTAGCCGATAGCATGTCGAGTGGACAAGTAGTCATGTGATGTTTGAAGTGACTGCAATGTGAAGCATGATAACTAGGAAAGGGAGGTAGACTCTAGGGGTGAATCATTTGCGTAGTAGCGTGTTGTTTGAGCTTGTGATTTTTAATGTGAGTTGCTTCTTGTTGCTTGTAAGGACAAACCTGCAAAAGAAGAGAAAAATACTAGTCAAGGTACCATATATGAAAAATCAGAGTAACATATGTATAAGTAATAATAGTGTGTAAAAGTAATAGATAAGGAAAGAGTGCTGTTGATATATGAGAGAATATATGATAGAAAGTTGTATTGTTTTTCTTAGAGATATTTCTAGATGGGGTAAGGAGTGATCAATTCCCAACCAAGAAAGTGTCGAGCCATGGATTTGAGCATTATGTCGCTAAGGATGAGGTTTTTGGATGATCTCATGCCAAGGATGAGTTTTTTGGGTGATCTCACGCCAAGGATGAGTTGTTTTTTGGGTGATCTCACGCCAAGAGAAGATATTTTTTTAGGCGATCTCACGCTAAGAGAAAAGTACTGGGGAGAGAGGTATGTTTTTCTATCTTTCCATGACACTTCTCAAATAATAAGTGCCACTGTAGATTGACACGTCCTGATTTGTAACCAAATTGTAACTGAGTTGTAACCAAATTGACTGAATTCTGTAACTAAAGACAAGTGTATGATATTGTTACTTGTTGGAAACTGTGCTGAACTAAAAAATTTCCTATTTTTCCCCTAGGACACAAGCACCTAGGTGGAACACAAGCACCCAATGTTCCTGTTTACTACTGGGCGCTAGTGTCTGCTATGTGTTTTTGGTCTAACTCTGATTCTGGACCAATCTGTAACTATGTGCCCTTTCCAATTCTATACTGTGCTTTTTTATTTTGGAATTCTGTGCTATTGGAAGGGTGATTTGTCCACCCAATAGTTTCCCCCTCATTTGGGGTGCATGTGATAGATGTAGGAGGAGGCGGCCCAAACGAGAGGACTTGAAACTGATATGAATATCGTAGATTGGATACCTATAGGGGGTAGGGGATGTGCATGGTAGAAACTAAGGCACATGCAAACAATATAGGCTAGAAACATGTGTTAGTGTAAAAGAGATAACATGTAATAGAATACAATGTATCAAGAAACTATGAAGACAAGAGGGACCACAAAATTGGGTTGCATACATGGGACATTGCTCAAAATGTCACAAGACACTCAGGGCCAAAGCGATCATAAGAAAACAATGAGCCCCAAATGGTGGCAAACAATAACAAACAAGAAGTAACAGATAACCATGGTTGTATAGTATCCTTCAAGGTAAATTCTACACATGAAGCACCCGTTACCCTATTATAAAGATAAATAGTATGTCAAAGCATGTATAGATCAATGAAAAGTAAGTGACAGTGACAAGAAGTAGTAAATACTGCAACAATAGGACATGTGATGTGTAGTAGGAGAGTAGCAAAGGTAGATTTCCCCAAGAGCCTCGGTAGGATTGATAAAGAACTGCCTCGAGGATCATGCATCATCTAAGAATCTGTAAAGGTCCTACATTCACCTCAAGATACCATATGAATGCGCATGGTGTATAGAAAAAGATAATAACATACTAAGTATCCAACTAACATAGGAAACAAAGTAAAACATGTAAATAATATAAGCTAACAAGAGTAAATACAACTAAGATAGGTAGATCCAGTGTAAATGTGATAGTGTGTAACAATATGCAAGATATGTAAACAAGGGGAGACACATTGTCCCCCAACGGATGTGTGTGACATGATTTTCATTTAGGAATTGCGCCCTCAACAGTCAAGTATGAACTGAGAGTGCGTCATCGGGTAACAAAGGTATTGTATGCGATTGGTGTTAGATGCTAGTTATTGTGAAGCAAAAAGTGTGAAGTATAGTAGATAAGCTATGAGCAGACGATAAAGACAACAAATAGTGATGGAGGGGGGGAGAAAGTGTGATGCCCCCAAGTGTGCAAGTGATGGAAATATATCTGATGATAGAAAAGAGCGAGGGTCCCTTATCTGGTATCCGAGAAGGAGAAGACATGTGACCATGGTCTAGAACTGGTGGTGTGGGAGAGTATATATGTTTATGTGAGGGAGACCGATGTGGTGAAGGAGGTAGAGAACAACTATAGGAATGGGCTTCCTGGGTAGAGGACTTAGGCCGAAGGGGTGGACTAATGGACCGATGAGGATGACAGGGACGTGATGTAGCCTGTGTACGAATGGGAGAGCTAGTTGCAAAGAGAGATGTAGAATAGAGAGGTTTAGCATGCCTAGATACCACGACTGGGGCTGAAACAGAGGGGAGAATGGGCTGAGGTAATGGCATGCGTGGTGGAATAAATTTAATGGTGAAAACTTGCTTGTTGTGAATGAACTTAAGGAATAAGTGGAGCATGGAAGGGAGAGCTTGGGTATCCTGAAGCTAAGGGATACCTAAGACCATGTCACATCACTTGATTTCAGATGTAACGAGGAACGATGTTGGTATGGTAAGGGAGCCAATAGTAATGGGAAGGACAACATGTTCGTAAGAATTGGGGACTGGAAATGTGATTTAAGAGATTGGAAAGTTGATAGGTAGTAAGAGTGCTAGAGAGTAGGCATTAGACAGGCACGAAGGATGGACCGTAATATTTGATTAACTAAAATTAACTAAAATGTAGATATATGATAATTAATCTAATCTAGAACAACATGTAAATACACTAAATGAATGCAACAAGTAACTATGTAAAGTGGCCTAAGTAACTATGATAATGTAAATAGAAACTCTAATATGCAAGAAGAGTGAGGAAGTGACTCAACTGGTAAGAGGAGCTCATTGGACTGTGTCACAGAATAAACAAAATAATATGGAAGTAGGAATGACTATGCAGAGGTCATAAAAATGATAGATCTTGACCGATTCTCTATATTGGGGTGTCTATGGGCACCTTGGTTTGCAATATGGGCACTTTGGTCTATGCAAGAGGTACAAATTTGAGTTCCAGAAGTTCAACAGGTAGTTTGAAACCCTCGTTGTGTGTTGCATCAGATTTGCTGCACTGCGCTAGGCATCGTTGATAATCTAAGATGAAATAAAGATCTGCAAGAAACCATAAGAAGTATTAAGACCCTAAAAACAAGATGAATACAGATGAATAGGTCGGATTGACCTCAGCTGCTACAATAGTGGACTTACTAACTGAGCGCTGCACTACATTCCAAACCCAAATATAGTTCTAGTGTGTGTGTGTGTGTGAATAATGTGCCCTAGGTGCTCTTGTGCTTCTCGCACTTTGTGAATTAGCGAGCAATAATTAGATGTAAAGTTGTAGTAGAATAGTTGATGGAATAGAATAGAATCCCCTCCTATGCTTGTGTGATGAAGATGAACCAAATTTTTCCCTTGTGATGGAGCTAAGTGAATGCAAATGATCTCCAAATGCCTTAGATGAATGAAACCCTAGGTGGATGATAGTAGTGACTAGTGTTTGGTCCCTCATTATGGTTTCATAACTTTATATTTATAGGGTTCTCTTGATCTACTTTTGTAATTAACCCCAAAATGGCCGACTACTAAAAGGATAAGAAGCTAAAACGGCTAGAAAGTGCCCAAAAAGTGGCAGGAAAGTTAAAAAATGATCGAGGTGCCCCCAGTGAGACCAGGGCACCCATGGGCGTCCCAGTACTAGCCTGGGCACCCCAGTCAAAGCTAAAATAACGCAAAATGACAAAAGCTGACTAGGCATGTAGGTGCAAGAGGTCGGGAATGATGAAAGAAAATACAGTAAGATGGCCAAAATATGGGGGTTAAGTAGTACTTTGTTCACTCAAAAACCTTCTAAATAGTAGTATGAGACCGAGACTAAATAGTGTCTAAAGTGCATGATTTTGTTTCTAAATTTGCCCCCACTTTATGTTGGTGAGTGGAAAGCTCGGTAACATAAAGTAGATAAAGATGAGTATCTGATAATCGATGTAGAGTGACGTAGAAACATGCTGAAGGACTAGACAAAGTGTGGAATGAAAAAAAGATGGAGCATGGAAACTATAGATGAAAATGTGCAAAAAACGTGATGAGAGTGAACCTAGGGCGGAAACATATGTCTAGCTACTGATGTGATGTAACTGCATGGTTAGTATGGTGTGTGCTGCCACAAAATGTTGTTGTTGACATTGTTGTTGCCTCCATTTGACTGCTTGTTTCCCATACGACTGGACCTGCAAGGAGAAAATGATTAAGTAGTCAAATATGTACGTACATATGTGTAAAAACGCAATGTGAAAGATGCATGTATATGAATGTAAAAAGCATGTGAATGTAAAATATGCACATCACTCACGATGTTGCAAGGCACGGAAGGCCATAATGGTCGCATACAAAAAATAAGTGTGCACACCAACGATAGGGCAGAAGCCCACATACAAGAACAAACAATAACAGATAATGTAACAAACACGTATGGAAGCTAATATCCATGCATAACAAATGCTACACATGAAGCACCCATTAACATGTTAGAAAGATAACCAATATGTCAAAAGCATGTATAAGCAGGTAATGTAAAGTGCTAAGTAAAAAATGAAACAATAACACCTATGAGAGATGAATGTGGATGCCCCCAATAACTAGTGTAGGAAGGGTAGAAGGTGAGCATCCATGCTATGTGTAAGAGACCTGTATCTGTGATCATAGTTATAAAAAGATGTGAACGTGCATGTGTGGATGATATAGATAAATGACATACAAGTAATTTAACTAGCACGTGTAATAAAGCGACCATGAACAAGCAAAAGTAAGCAAGAGTAAAAGCAACCATAATATGAATTATGTTTTGGAAGGATGGAATGGAATGCAAAATGGATGGTAGGAGCCGTGTGCCCCCCGAGTGAATGGAGATCTACATAATGAGGTTCATTTGATTTGCCCCCTCAGCAGTCAAGAATGAACTAAAATTAACTAAAATGTAGATATACGATAGTTAATCTAATCTAGAACAACATGTAAATACACCAAATGAATGCAACAAATAATTAAGTAAAGTGGCCCAAACAATTAAGCTAATGTAAATAGAAACCCTAATATGCAAGAAGAGTGAGGAAGTGACTCAAATGGTAAGAGGAGCTCGTTGGACTGTGTCACAGAATAAATAGAATAATTTGAAAGCAGGAACGACTGTGTAGAGTTCCTAAAAATGAAAGATTTGGATTGATTCTCTGAACTGGGGTACCTGGAGAAGGACCAGGGTGCCTATCGGTACCCTGGTCTACAATATGGGTGCTCTGGTTTGTGCATGAGGTCCAAAATTGAGTTTGACATGTCCAAAAGGTAGTCTAAAATCCTCACTGTGTGTCAGATCAGTTTCGTTGCACTGTGCCAGGTGTCACTGATAATCCAAGATGAAATAAATACCTACAACAAACCATAAGAAGTATCAAAACCCTTACAAAAGAAGAATGCAAATGAATAGGTCAGATTGACCTCAGCTGCCACAACAATGGACTTATTAATTAAGTGTTGCACTACATTCCAGACCGAAATGTAGTTCTAGTGTGTGTGTGTGAGTCATGTGACCTAGGTGCTCTTGTGCTAGTCGTACTTTGTGAAGTGTGAGAAATAACTAGATGTAAAAATGTAATAGAATGGTGGATGGAAAAAAATAGAATCCCTTCCTATGCTTGTGTGATGATGATGAACCAAAATTTCCCCTTGTGATGGAGCTAAGTGAATGCAAATGATCTCCAAATGCCTTGGATGAATGCAACCCTAGGTGAATGATAGTAGTGATTAGTGTTTGGTCCCTCATTATGGTTTCATAAATTTATATTTATAGGGTTCTCGTGATCTAATTTCATAATTAACCCTGAAAATGGCCGACCACCAAAAATATAAGAAGCTAAAACGGCTAGAAAGTGCCCAAAAAGTGGCGGGAAAGTTCATAAAGGATCGAGGCACCCCTAGTGGGACCAAGGCATCCATGGGCACCCCAGTCAAAGCTAAAATAACACGAAATGACAAAATATGATTGGGCATGTGGGTATAAGAGGCCGGGAATGACAAAATAAAATAAAGTAAGATGGCCAAAAGACGGGGGGCTAATTAGTAATTTCTTCACTCAAAAACCTTCTAAATAGTAGTATGAGACCGAGACTAAATAGTGTCTAAAGTGCATGATTTTGTGTTTACAATATTATTGAATTGATAAGCACCAATGTAACCATCAATATGTAACGAATCGGAAGAAAATGTAGCATGATAGTCATGATCCGAGAATGTAATAATTGGTATTGGTGTATCAACAATAGTAATAAGAAAATCAAATGGTGCTGATGAGGAATGAGGCACTGCATTAAATGCATGATTGGCAGAGGAATCAGTAGTCGACCTTTCATGATTTGGTAATGGGTCATTGAATATTTTAAGATTTTGATTATAGTTGACCGGTTTATAAGTAGACTAATATGGAAGCTCGATTGCATTGTTTTCGATAAGATCTTGAATGACATGTTTGAGCTTAAAACAACAATCAATAGAATACCCATTGCATTGGTGATAATCACAATGTGCCTTTTCATCGTAATTACATCCACAAGGTCGAGAAGGATCTAGATTGAGTGGTGGAGGGAGAGTAATCAGATTTCTTTTGATGAGTTGTAGTAATAGGAGCCGAGGTGCATAAGATAACTTAGTAAAATTGTGCCTTGTAAATTACAATTGAAGTTTGGCTGGTGTAGAAACAATGTTCACAGTAGCTTTAGAGTCGTAGGTGTACTGGATGCTTTGAATGCAGATTTGGCTCGAAACTTGTTGGAAGATGAATTGGAAGAAGTATCATAATAATTCATTTTGTCCATAGATAACAATTTTCTTTCGCGTAATTTGAGTGTGTGACACAATTGATCAAAAGGAGAGGTCTCGAAAATGACAGACTCTTGGAGTGGAGGCAAAATAGTTTGAATGAATATGTCTTGCAATTCCAAATCAGCTAGAACATTGGTCATTTTGGCCTGGTTGTTCTTATACCACAAGACATAGTCCGCAATATTTTCATTACATCCTTGTTTGATTTTATCTAGTTATGCATAGGATATCTTAGTGTCCATATTCATAGAAAAATGAACAAGGAATTCATCAGCTAAAGATGTAAAAGATGTTACTGAATGGATAGGTAGATCATATAACCATCGCATTACATAGTCATGTAAGATTTGAGGAAACAATTTTGCCAATAGTGTAAGGTCATCAACATAGTCAAGACATGTATCGTGAAATAAGTGAAGGTTTTCTTGAGGGTTGTAATGGCCATGGAAGATAGAAAACTTAGTTGTGACGAAGTTAGGAGGTAGCGGATAAGAGGATATGGTGGGTGTGAAAGGTTTATGGAGGAGGAGTGAGGAATCTAGAGATGGAGAGGAGGATGAATAGGCTTGTTGTAACTGGTGAATTTGGTTTTGTAAATCATGGTACAATGAGGCGAGGTCACGAGTTCCTGAAGAGGAATCAGGTTGCATGTGAGAAGTAATGGGGAGGGTAAAGTGAGTTCTAGGGGTAGGCATAGAAACGAGGACAATAGATGTAAGTGAAAGAGTGGTGGCGGAAGGAGGTGGAAGTGTCATAATAGGAACAAAATTATCATTAGGGACCGAAGGATTGATCTCATCTAACCATTTGGCCTCATCACGAGCAACGAATAATAAGAGATCTAGGTCTTGAGGGTTTTCAACAAGATGAACATGGAGATTATGAAGATCTTTGTCAGTAAAGGGGTCATAAGTCTCAACCATGGAAGAAGATCAAAATAATGTTTGAAGAGAAGTGGGGTTCACCAAATGATTTAATCTAATTTGAATTAAATCTTAGTTCATAGTAACTTATTGTAACAAATGATATTAAGATGATTAAGTATAGTAACATGCAAACAATAAGCATTCAAATATGTAACACCCTAAACAAATGAAGGGAGAAAGATGACTTAGCTAATTCTATGAAACCTGAGAGTGATCGTGACTATGTATCTTCTACAACAAGATGGAAACAACATTGTAAAGGCTTGACGAGGGTTTGGAACCCTAGGAATGTATAGAGTAGAAGCACCCACATAAGGATATGAGTGCCCCAGGAGCTAGGCTAATCAATGGCGTGTTATTAAAAGATAAAGCTTCGAATTAGATTAGTTGACAAGCAATTTAAGGAAAAACTTGAGACATTGATGTAGATCTTATTCAAAGAGATTTATTTTTTAAAAAAAAATTGGATATGAAAAAATTGCAGGAGTCAAGGAGACAAATCATTGTTAAAGAGATCATTAAAAGACTATAGAACTGAAGCGAATCAAACAAAAACTCGAGATATTGATGTAGATATTATTCAAAGTGTTTTCTTTTCAAAACAAATTATGACAAGACAAAGCTACGGGAAATCAAGGTGACAAATTGCCACCAAAGATATCATTCCAATTATTAATTACTTGTGTTTATTAGAGTTTTTTATTACATTGGACCTGCTGGTTGGGTATGAGATGAGTGAATACAATATTGTAGACATTCTATTTTCTAATTTGGTGCATCACCACCCCTTTTTTATTTATTATTTATTTCCCTTTCAACACTTTCCTTTTATGCAAGTAGAAAAAGTAATCTTAGGGTAGCTTAAGGCTAGCTTAGACATTAGGTTAGAAACAAAATTGACTGTGTTAGGAGGTTCTCTATAAAGTCACGATCCTACACTCTGTAGAGATCCAATGTTATGCTTGTAATGCAGGTGCATTTGTCTAAGATACAAATTTGAGCATTAACAATAGCCTAATATGAAAAATGTGTTAAACTAATTACTAAATAATGCAGTGGAGCCATTTTTTAGTTGTACATTTTACCCCACTTTGATGTGTGTGCATAAATATCAAAATAAGAAAATAAGATGTGGTGTAAATATATTTTTTGTGCTTGTGGAGCTCTAGGCAAAATCTAGTGACCATTATAATCTGCAAACATTTTTTTTTTCACATGCATAAGTGAGTGTTAGATGATAAAATTGAAAAAGCTGAAAGTGATATACCTCAGTTTAGTGGGAGGTGTATATAATACCTATGTGGAGCTAAGTGCCTCCAAATTCATGTAAAATCTTAAACATGCTTCTTAGTACAATCTTTAACAACATTTTGGACTAAAACTAGATAAAATTATGAGAACTATTCTAAATAAAATTAAACACATCTTTGAGTACAATGTTAAATAAAGTTGAGTGGAGCTAGGAACCCTTGTTAGATATGGGCCTCCCTATTTGAGTAAAATTTAAATTATTGAAAATTGAAGTCAAGAACTTTATCTCTTACATGCCTTCAAATCCATCTTGTTGAATATGGTAATGCATATACCTCATGAGAACAACATGTGTAAGATCAACTTACGAGGTTGTTGGTGTGTAACATAAAAGATATAACCTTGGTAGCTTGAATGTTGTGAATAAGTTGTCCCATATGGGATTATGAGAAAACAATATAAGATTAAGAAAAATACTCTCCATTTGGGGGTAAGATATAAGTAATATAACACAAATAACAATATACCATAAGATATAAACAATATAGGATAAAAAATAATCTGCCCCATGTGGGGTCAAGGTATACACAATATAACATCATCATTATAAGATATAGTAGTGTAAAGCAAGAGTGTAGAATTTTCCCAAATACATACATGATAGAAATTGGGAATCATATCAAGTGGTCAAGACATTGCATGATATAGATTATGGTACCATACAACACACCAAACACAACTAAGGAAATAATGATAGGAAACATATCAACTATATGATCGAACATAAAGAAAAAGAAAGAATTTAGACTTCAGGGATTAGAGTCATGTCAAACAAATAGAAGACACATAAAAAAGTGAAGGCACACAAGAAAATGAAGGCACATCAAACACACTAGAGACAAATTGGGTATAATGAAATGCATTTTAATCATACGTAAAAATAAAGAGTAGCCACTTGAAGGAGTGTTGAAAGCATAATAGGCATTAGGAAGGCAACTTAAACATACAGTCCTACAAAATGTATATAAGAACCATAGATACATATATCAAGCACTCAAAATCATGTAAAACACAAAAATGTGGCAGGTAGTTAAATAAAAAACACAAAGTACTTGCAAACACATCCAATAAATAGGGTGTATTAAACAAAAAAGAATACATATCAAACACATAAAGTACTATATCAAGTGAAAACATAGTAACATAAAAAAAATAATCAATGCAAAAATAACTTGTGTTGGAGCTAGAAGATAGAAAAAGAAGTGGACTATTGCTTCTATTTGTTTGTGACATGATCGTGAAGTGTGTTATAATATGGTCACAAGGTGGATAGTCTTTTTGGCACGTAATGGATACTTCTAATCAATAGATAACAATGAAATCCATGATAAACCATAATTAAAGTCCTAACATCAAAGGTGATCCACTAAATTATATAATTAGAGAGTTTTCATTTACAGAGATGAGGTATATTTTAGAAAGCTAACCAATAACGCTAAGTGCATCAGAATAAGCATCATAAGATTTAAATACGATGAAACTGTAGGATTATTGAAAGAAAACACAAGGTGTTGAGACACCCATGAATTTAGAGATATTAAATCACCATATGAGTGATCATTATTATGACTACTATCTCACATAAATTGATTCTCTTTGAGCTCTTGTGGTTTTTAAGAATTCGTAGGATATGAAAAACTCACCCTTGTTAGGGTATATTTTCCTTCTTAATTTTTTTTATATTAGAAAACTATTCTCTTTCAATTGTAATGGCTTGACCTTAATGTCTGATTATTTCAAATCATTGTTGTACAATGGAAAAAATCACCTTAATTTGATGTATGTAAGGTCTACCAACTAAATTTTATTTGGTCCACTATCATATGCCACATAAAATAGGGTATGAATTGAATATCTCACACCCCACTTTGGTCATCTTAAATTCATCATGGAGAAGGTGACAAACCTCACATGACCCTCTTGTGGGCATAACCAAGTGTCAAGAAAACACTTAACGCGTGATTGACAATGATTTTAGCTTGTATGAATGACTCTAATTTTTTGTTCACTAAGCAATAAGACCACAACCTTGTGAGGACACAACCTTAATGATTCATGGCTTTAAATAATAATCCCATTAGAGTCAGTGCTGAATTAAGGCTTATGAGCGCCCTAGACACTACATGGAGACTAGACCCCTTATGTAATTTCTATTTTGCATGGAGATTATGACATAGTACATATTATTTTCTGTAAAAAAGGGTGACGGAGAAATTTTCAGGATGAAGAGAGAGGAGACATGCCCTAGTTTAGTGTTTACACTATGTTTGAATTCCTTCCAAGATATTATGTTGTTTTTAATAGTCTTATACTATTAGCCATTAATAATTATTTGGTTTACATATCCTCTACATTCCCAAATGTGTTATGCATGGATCTGTCACATTATTAATATTATGTAAAATTACGCTAGTATTCCTTTATTTATGCACTTTCACAACTGTAATATTAATTACAATAAGTGGAAGTATATACATTACCGTATAATTTGATTAAAATGCGTGACAATATTAATACATTTAGGATGGAAAACCACGTGCATCAAAAATTTAATTTAAATGGTTGTTAAATATCATATTGAAAGATATAAATACTACACCTCTTTATAATATCCCATAAATATTTATTAAATAAACATGTAACCATTAACTACACTATTTGCATTTTATATTAAGCCCTCAAATGATTATTTTTAAGATGATTGCTTTGTAATTTTCATGTTTATTGGTTGTTACTATGTGTTGCATCATTGTCTAATGCCAATTTTTTTGCTCTTTCATTAATATGAGAGGCAACGTATCTTCTTCACTTCTTTACTATCGATATGCAAAACAAGTCCAATAGTTTTGAATAAATCGTAACAGAAATTATTAGCACTAATACTTGACTTATTTCTCACTGCTAATTAATTATGTATATGTCACAATACACCCAAGAATGGATTTCCTTATGTTGTAATTATTATTATTAACATTTGCAAGTGACATACTTACAAATATAGTTTGATATATATCATATATACAACTTTCGAACACATAAACAAAGATATTATGTTCTGACAATGAAAAATAATTTCTATGTTGACTACCTTCCTCATCTAAAAGTTCTTATCTGATTAAAAACATAATAAAATTTTCCAAAAATAACGCCCCCTAAATTCTAACGCCCTAGACAACTGCTTAGTTTTCCTAAGACGTAATATGACCTTGATTAGAGTTGTTTTTAATATTTATTGTAATCACCACAATGGATATTGAATGTGTATTGATCACCACTCAAGTGATTACTAGTGTCAGTGGGCCTTGTCATATGATCTATGAAAATGTTTAGGCCATATGGTCATTTTAAAATATCATGTATATCGTTCCAAAGGAATCTTATGTGGCATAATGACTATTTTAGAGACATTGAGCACCATTATATATCTTGGTTGCATACAAATGATTGAATTTAAGTCTTGTCATATGTCATTGATTGAATGTTATGAAATAGTCTTGACCTAATATGAATAACTATGAGGAATTAAGCACTATAGAGAATGGTGCATTCGACTATATGCATTGAATATTGTCACCTTATGCAAATAAAAACACTAGTACTATGTGCTTAACATTGTCATAAGACCTTCACTAAATGACAAACTATCCCTTTAAAAATTTTATGGACCATGATTAACTTTCACTTAAAGAACTTGAATTTCATGGTAAGTTACTTGATAACCATGGCTGATATAATACTAATTGTGGTTTTGTTACACTCTACTTATACGAGGTTATATAAATAACATGATGGTAGTTATATTATTAATCTTGCATGAATACTGCCTTTTTGAACGTGCACGAGCTATTAATATCATTAGACTAGACACTTAAATAGTGATATGTCAAGTGGTGTACATTGATTTGATTACTTATGATATTGTATGGCACCATATTGTAGACAAGACCTTGGCTTATTATTACTACTTGCATTAAAATGAGATGAAATGTTATATCGATAGTTAAATATGAGGATTTATAGAGTTGTCAAAGCAATTTCAAGATGTTTTGAAGAGGTATGTATAACATGGATATTAAGACATACAAGGTTTGCATATTTGTAGATGCAATTCCAAGGTGCATCAAGCCCAAAACATCAAGGATGTTTTCCACCGCAATGTTGACGACGCCCCACGAACTAAATGTGGAGGTTGGGGTGTCACCATTATTGGACATACTATATTGGTGAGAGGGCCACCTCCATTACACTATCAACCTTATTAGTGTAACAATCAATTGGATAACATTGAGAGTGGGTTTCTATACTCTTTTATCCTACATAACACTGATGTTCACGAAACGTGACATAAACTGCAGAGTTCAAAAATGATTTCCAACATGTTGAGACAATTTTTTAAACAAATTGTGAGGGTCTTTTTCTCCCACTATATAACTTATCGACTAATTAATCATCTTGTATTTCTAATGTATTAACTCCTAGAAATAGGTCTTCTTGTGTTCAATATGTTTATGATTAAGATATTATCTTTATTTGGAATTTTTTATCTGGTACACATGCATTCGAATATTTTTTCATCCCATTCTCTACCTCACAATCATTGTGAATTTTTTGTGCTTTAGATATGCAAGTGTGTAGAAAAGGGGAAGGGAATTCACATTCCTATTTGCTAGTTCTAGAGGGCCATACTGCCATATTCATTTCTATTTTTTCCTCTCTCCATGTTGTCCCCGCCATGGGCTATCTCATTCAATACCATCCTTGAGGGTTTGTATACGTGGATTCTTGCCACCCGTTGGATTCATTTTTTGATCTAACATGTGAATTTATTAAGTTGGTGAAACCTATATATTTATCCAAAATATTAATGCAAACTAAAATTATATTCTTTCCCATGAAAAAATTTGACGGCTAAACTCCCGATAAAATGCACCGTGCCCCCATAAAATATATGCATGTTCATGCATGGGCATGTCCCATTGGTAGCTGTCACATCACAATGGTTTGGCTTCTTAATATATGAGTTTGAAAACAAATGGTTGTATAACTTCCTATACAGCTCAGTTGGTAGGAACGTGCGCTGGTAAACAACAGGTCACATGTTTGAATTGCAAAAATTACAGTTAAATGATGAAAAATTGTCTTTAATGTTAAACAATTTTTGATTTATACTTTTGAGGGTTTTTGGGTACTTGATGAATGTTGTTGCATGAAACTTTATAATAGTCACACTTTTCCTCCTTTTTATGACTTGACAATATGATTATTATAGTAATTTACTCATAAAGGACCCTAGTCCTTCTTAGTCCACAATTTGGTATGACTTTATGACTATAAACAACATCATAATGTAGTGGTGTTTGACATATTAAACAAAATAAGGGAAGAATTACCAATTAAGAATTAATGAATACCTTTAGAATGTAGGGCCACTCACCCAAAAAGATTAGGAAATAGTGAAGGGTGCCCCGAGGTCTGGATAAAGTCATGCAGTGCATTAATAACTGTATTATTGCATATCTTAGAATAGACTGTCCTTATCATAGAATTTCACTAGGAAATATCTTGTTTTAAATTGTTGTATGCCGAACGACTTAAGATCTAGCTCGAAAAGATGGATGCATGTGAAAAATGTAATGCAAATATCCTACGGGTGTGTGGTTTATCAGAAAGCAATTAGATGATTAGGCTTGCATTAATTTAGAGATTTGGGTTCAAATATTATGTGAGCATGGATTTAAATAAATATTTAAAATATATGAAACATATTATCAAAAATAAATAACTAATGCAAACCCTAACTGCATGGATTTAAGCTTATAATGAAATCCCTAATTATAAGCACAAAATGAAGACATATAAAAATTTTCACATTGGAGCCTATGCACGTAGTTGTTGAGAAGGTTAGGCCATCATAATAATACTAGCCATTACACATAAGTTTCAAACTATACAAGAGATGATAACGGTGTAAAGTGGTTTGGAATTGTATATTACGATGAAATTTATGTTTTGTTAAATTGTTTTGAGGTTGTGTAAAGGGTATAAACATATGATGTAGTGTTATTTGATAAGTCTTTGAGGGAAAAAAATTTGCATGGAAATGATTTTTGTTTAATCTATATAGAAAAAACTAAATATATTATAAATGAAGAGGAAAATATTTACAAACTAAGTCAAGCCTCCTCTTCTTTCCGTATGTTAACATTTTTTATGCAACTCATTCTTGTGTAGCATTCAAAAGTAATACTGGGTAAGATGTGCAAGTCAACAAGTGAGTGAAATATAGGGATTGCAATAATTGTTAAAGTCCTTGCGATCAATGTTGTTAATGTCTATGTTGTTAATGTTGCGATCATTGTGAGTATGCTTCCAAAATTTGGCATCTTGTTTTTGCAAAATTTAATCAGAGATGGATTTTTCCCCTTACCTATCTTCAGGTATGGGAACAATGGGACTCTCCGTATAAGCATTGTGTGGTGAAGAGATTGTGGCAACTTGTTTTACCTCACACTATGTGGCGAGTTTGGAAGGCTCGTAATGATGGCATTTTTAGAAACACTAGACAGGCATGTAACAAAATCTACAAGGAAATTATCATTGCTATGTAGGATAATATTGCTAGATTTAAACCTCATAAAAATAGACTTTTACCCTGAGAAAGAAGAATACATTTTGATTAATTGGAATATTGACACTGTCTTCAAAAAGAATAACAATGGTATGGATAGAACCACCATTCGATGGACTAAGCCTCCCAATGCTTGGCATAAGTTAAATTTTGATGGGTCCTCAAAAGACAATCCGGGAGATTCTGGAGGTGTAGGAGTCATCAGAGATCAAAGAGGCTGCTTTGTTGCTACTTTTTCTGGGAAGATGGGTAGGCAAACTAATCATTACTCTGAAGCTCTTGCTAATCTATGGGGAATAAGGCTAGCTAGGGATTGTAATATTCTAAATATTATAATTAAGGGTGATTCTTTGAACATTATCAATCTCTTAAACAAAAAGAAACACCCCAGCTGGTAAATTAGAGATTTAATTGTTGAAGCTATTGATATATGCAAGAGTTTTAAAAATGTTAAAATCACTCACACCTATTGGGGAGGCAATAGGGTCACAGATGGTTTGGAAAAATTTGGAGTTAAAAATACTTTTCAAACTTGGCTAAGGGGGGACATTGTGCCCATTCAAGTTAATAAAGACATAATCAATGATCTACATGGCCGGGAAAATCATCACTAACAGCTGTAATGTTGATGCTAATGAGTGGATTATTAAGTACAGAATGATGACATCATATAAAATTTATGTGATTTATGAGTATTTGTATGAATTGGACAGCCATCATTTATTGTCATAGGGAGAATGCCAAGGAGCAGGTCACTAATTACAAAGTATGGTCTAATAATTACATCTTCTATCATGGGAGGGAAAGATTCAAAAACAAAGCTAAGTCTGCTACGCATAGTGCTAAAATATTTATCGTTGAGAGTAGAATCACTGGAAAAAATGGGGGGTCTGCCATGCAAAACAGAGCCCACCCACAATCTAGAGTGGAAAGAGGATGTTGTGCTCTATAACTATCTTCAAATTGGGGATCTTGCGAATTTGATAGAAATAATTCAAGGTTTTGATCAGGATATTTCTATTAAATTTGCACAGGGATGGAAGAATCGAGTTGTTAAATACAACAACATAGAGGTTGAGATCACGGAGGAGCTCATCTCCTAGATCACGGGACTCAGTCTTGATGGCACCAAATTATTTAATAAGAAGGTAGACAGAGAGGTGGAGAAAAAGAAATTCTTGGACGAAGGGGAAAATATTGAGTAAGTGACAGCCAACATCAAGTTGGCTTCGATTCTTGAGCCTTTTTCTAAGCTCGCCAGGATGGTTGTTAGGTATGTAACTCTTGAGGGGAGATTTGTTACTATTCCTCAAAAGTATTTGATATTTCTTAAGCACTTTCACATAAATATAACCATCAGCTTCCCTCATTACTTGTTAAAATCACTGGAGAAATCTGTTCGGGAAGTGCAGAGTCATTATAGGGCAGTTTCTCTACATCAAGGGCTAATTCTACTTATCCATCGTCACTGCTCAAACTGTCCCTGCGTGAATCCTGATCCACCCTCTTCCTCCATTCCTTCCCCTGCTCACACTGCCTCCATTCCCCCCTGCTCGAAAGGAAGATTGAAACTGCTTCGTCTAGCAAGAAAAGAAAGGGAATGAAAACTAAGATCCCTACTTCTTAGAGGGTTCTTAGAAGCCACAAATACCTAGAGCTTGCTGAGAACCTCCTGTACATCAGCCAACTAGTGGAGGAGCCTAAGGAGGAGGATTTGATGGTCAGAATGGGCAAGATGGAAAAGAAAATCCAAGAGCTCAAACAAGTTATCAAAAATATGGAAAAAGCTAAGGGAAAAGGAATACTACAAAATGATGATGAGGAGGGTGTTATTGCTGAAGTGTTCAAGAAGTTATAGTTTTTGGATGGCAGAATGGGAAATGTAAAAATTCATAATGACTACATCCTATCTACTCTTAAAAGTACTTACAATTTCATTGAACATCATTTTCATAGTGTATGCAGCCTAAGCGGGATTAATGAAGACATTTGGGGCTCCAAAGAGAAAAGGGATATGGCAATTTCTCAAGCGGATCTGAAAGACCCTTCTCAGGCCAAAACCATTAATCCTTCTTCATGTCTCGCTACAAGCTGATCAAAACCAAGATTGACAGGGCTATCAAGTAACGTGGTGATGTGATGCTGTTTACTGGTTGTGAAGTTGCTGATGACTGGCGGATCTGGAGCTGTTTTTTGGAGGAGATATTCTATGATAGATATCTATTGTTTTCTTTTTTATCTCTTCTGCTGTTTTTTGGATCATTGTACGACTGGATCCTTTCTTTTAATATGTTTTTTTATCTGGCTGATGAACCCTCTGAGGTTGGTTGTTTTTCCCTTCTCTGGGTTGTTTCTCCCACTTCTGAAATCTAGCTTTTGAGCCCTTTTGTATACAGGGTATAGTCCCTTCAAAACTATTTTCCCTTAATAAAAAAAAACATGTTGTTACCATGTCGAATTGATTCCCTATTGAGAGTCACTACCTTAAGAATTTTGGATGGTGAGTCAAAATGACAGTATAAGTGGTGGTTTATCAACGATTTCCAAAGATAGAGGACGGCCTACTCTGGGAGAGGAAATTCCTGCTCTTGTTTGATGTTTTTTTATATGTTTGCTAAGAAATAAGTAACTTCAAAAAAGAAATGGGGGATTTTGGGCCTGCATCAAGGCATGTTTTTTGAAGTAGCAAGAATCACCGATGTTTAGTAACAAACTTCTTCCTGCTTCCAACGTGATGAAATCGCCTGCACATGATTAGAATGTAATCTCTAATGACTAGGATGATTATATAAATGTCGATTTTATTTGAAATGTTATAATTTGAAGAAATTTTAATCAAGTGACTTCCTTATAATGGATGTCAACCTGCTTTTAATACTAAAGTGGATAAATAATGCGAAGGGACAAGTTGACTGGATACGGGATAAAGATTTATGGTGATTCTTACTTATGAGGTACATGCCTCTTGTAGTGAGGGATAAGTTTATTGGGTGCACTTAGAGGACTGTGGGATGTATGGATTGATTGTTATCAAGTTACAAGTGTAAGGGCCACAGAGCACCACAAGTCGTCGAAGTGATCTTCCCAAGCTTTGTTAAAGAGATGGGACATTCCTCCCTACATGTACTTTCAAGCTAATCTCATGGGGGAGATGACCGTCAAGGTTCGGAGGTCAACGTACACATGGCATTTTTAGATTTTCTTTTCATGGGGTGTAGGTCATACTTGATCCTATGAAGACATAGAGACCTAAGGTGATGAGGTGGTTGTTTTATGTTGAGGTAGATGAGGTAGTAGTTTATCTTTAGGTCAATTTTCATATAAAGACATTGTACAATTCATGAGATAGATGGGAATTAACTTATGATTTTGATGATTATTGGTATTAAACTGTTATGCCTTTCCTAAGATCTGTTGGCGTTTAGTTTTCATGGATGCTACATAGGATTGTGAATGCGACAGACGATGATGTAGGAGAGGATTGTCTTTGTATGGGCCCATGCATTAGGCTAGCATTACAAGTATCTGTGGTCGTAGAGGCAATATGGGATCTGATTTGGTAATGCGATGGTGAGGCATTAGGGGCCATAGTGTTATTTTGTGAATGCTAGCAAATTTTGGTGGCTTGGCCAAGGGGTATACCATGGGGAGGCCTAACAATTTTATATGAGATAAATGGGAGTTTGTTTGACAACAATCGGGTCAGATAGGGGTGACGCCAAGTCTAGTAAGAGGTGAGGATGCATTATCTAATAGCTCCTAGATGGGATTACATGAATGGTGATGTGAGATGGAGGCCCTATATATATATTTATATGGGTGTTGTAAGGAAAGGAAGGTGATATTATAGTCCACCCAATAAGATACTATGGACTAAAATGGTAGATGGCTCAGGGGACTGAGACCTTGATGAGATTTGGTCATGTTAGATGACAATAGCTTCTATATTGAAGACTAGGATGTTCTGAGAGGAAGATATAACCTACATGTGTGAGGATGGTGACAAGTTGTATATGGTCACTCCTATCATGTCACAAACTTACACACCATACCAGATGAGGCAGGGTGTTATGCACTGTCAACTATTCATCTAGAGTGAATCCCATCTAACACATAGTAGTGAGGAATGATTTTGGGGACTACCGAGGCCTACGCTGTCATGGTATAAGGTTCAACCTATCTAGGATTAAGATAGATGGGTACAAGACCATGGTGGAAACCAAGTTCCATTTAGGGGGTAGGCTTGTGATTGGTTCAAGAATGGTGGAAGAGGTGAAGGATGATGGGTGGTGACGATGACAAGGCATCGTTGGAGGCCAATTAGGTTAGGTCGAATTTAAGAGGCTGAGAAGACCATGTTGTTGTATGAGTGGATGAACTCGACCTAGGTAGAGAGAGATAATTTAGGATGGTGAGTGAGATGGAATATGAGAAATAGTGGACTTCCTAGTGTATAGGTAGATTTGTCATGAGCTATAGCTATACTGGGACAAGTATAGACAATAGTGAGAGGTTACCTAGGGGTGAGAAAACGGTGTCTTAACATATAGGAAATTTTTGTTGAGTCGTTTGTAGCCAAGCTACGATGACAGTAAGGGCTTAGGGTAGTCATCAGATGGGACCACCTTTATGGTAAGAATGTTATTGTTGGCTAACTACCAGTAATTATGGCTGAGGAGTATGGGCTATTACAAGGAGATAGTCCAACAGTTGGCTACTTTGAATGAGCCTTGCTTTGTAGTATATCAAGTGAGGAGATAGGTGATACCTGTAGGTAGTACAATGAAGTATGCTATAGAAATATACAAAAATTCTAGATAAATCTTGGTACCACTTAGTAGGGCATATAGATGGATGGTTTCAGTGGTGAGTGAGGGGATTAATGTGGGCATCCTAAGGGAGCATCATAGCTTGACGGGTGATCTATTTTAATTAGATACTTAAATGATAGCCCTCTTGTGTGGATATGAAAAGCCATAGGCCCTTTGGGTCAGAGCCTAATATTGATGTATATTTTTGCATACATAGGTGTTTTGAGACTCATGATGATGTAAAGTTCTGACATAGGGGTTGGGCATCAAAGCATATTTATATGAGCTCATAAGTTGTCAATATCCTTTAAAATGAGGAGTATAATTCAAAGCTTGAAAAAATGGGTACAAAAGCTAAATGTATGGCCACAAAGGTGGGCTAGGTGACAAGGACTCTCCTAATGGATTCATCATGGTATAGTCAAAGGATTATGTAGGTAGTGGTTATACATGTTCCCAAGTGGAAAGGATAAAAACAAGCTCATGGTGTGTTTTCGAGAAAACACACGGGTATCTAGATGGGATTTTCAAGTGTATTTAGAAAGGTCTAGGAGACCAAAATCTAAGAAAATGTGTACAAGGGGGATTAATTAACAGACGAAATTTCACAATCATTTGACGATTATGGACATGATTGAACTTTTTCGTCAATTGATTTTGATCATATTAATAGGAAATATATAAGTCAATTTAGCACTCAAACGATTCATTTACACTATTTTTTTGTGTTTTGAGGAGCTTTGGAGAAATCAATTTGAGTCTTCAAAGAGATGGAGGTGAGCATGAGTGGTTCAGAAGAGGAAGCCAAATGAGAGGGGTAAGTAGATTTTATTTGTTTTGTAATTTTGGTTATTCTTATATTTTTATTTATTATTTATTTTTGTGCGTATTTGGAAAGATTTGTGTGGGAACCTCCGATTGTACGATTGGCAGAGATCAGATAGATCAACGTCAATCTGTAGGGAAAATAGTTAACAATTGTAAAATGGTGGCAATCAGGCCTTGGTAATAGGGATTTTTAGAATTTTATTGGATGAGGTGACTAATAGATGTAATTTTGTTGTTTTGCAGGCTAGAGATATGATGTACCTCTGGGATAAGATCACTGAGATGCTAGAGGATATAAGAGGGGATGTGATACATGCAAAGTGGGACCATCTATTTGATGTTGGTTTGGGGGATTTTTGACACTACCAGCTGGTCCCGAGAGATGCAACACTTATGGTTGCTCTATGCGATACGTGGGCCCTGACTATGAGAAAATTTTGGTTTGGTATAGGGGAGATAACAATCACACTAGAGAATGTGTACCATATTTTGAGATTTCCGATTCAGGGACAGATGATAGTACCTATTGCAAGGGACACCCATTTGGAGACGATGAGGTGCTTATATGGAGATGATGCCCCAGATATTAGATATACTGTTGGGGGTTTTTAATATTGATAGCTATTATGATGCGGATGTGATGGGGAACAAGTTGATGTCAATGGTTATGCTAGTTATTTCACGTTATGCACTTCCATATTCAAGAGGAGACGAGTTTCCTTGGATGTTGGCGGTTGTAGTAGCTAAGATTATGGAGCACATGACTATGTATGCATGGGAGTCTACCTTGCTAGCACAAGTATATCATGAGCTATGGGGTTATGTGACTGGGAGGAGATTTGGTTTAGATGTGGGATTTATTCTTTAATGTTGGGCTTATGAGCATATTGTTGTAGTGAAGCCACCAGGTCTACCTTGGAGGACATGACCATCTAGGGTATGTAGTGGGGTTTATGAGATGTAGATTTGATTAGATATAAGATGACATGGTAGAGCGAGATGAGGCCTATTATGTTGAGCGCCATAGTGGGTGACCTATAAATGATGTTATCTGCAGACCATATGTTGGATTTCTTGCATGGTCACTCATGGATGTGTAGTTGGCTAGGTTGAGACATGTACTGTGGGTACAAGAATGATGAGTGGATATGATTGAGGTTGTACGGTTTCTCATAATGCACATACAATTTGGGTTATAAAAATAGATACATGGTGAGCTGATTATCTATCGGCGAGATGATTTAGAGAGAGATCTACGAACACTAGTTATATATGATGCACAACAGGCGTCCTAGGAGGAGGAGCCATTTGGTGATGATATTGATGATACAGGGGTGGTTAAGGGGTTTAGTGACTAGTGTACACAACAGTGGGCTGCCCGAGAAGATAAAGTGGGGCGACGAAAGAGGGGTGGAGAGGTGGAGGAGGAGGGTGATGGAAAGTTAGGGAGATTACATGCATCTTTTGATGCACTGCGAATAGAAAGAGATTAGGTGATAGTGGAGCAAGATACCGCCCATCAAAAGAGGGATGCTCTGTTGCAGGGGTGATATTAGGAACGCTTGGAGTCTTACACCTTTCAAAAAAAAGGAGATAGATATCAAAAACAACGGGAGGTGTTGTGGGCGAAGTATGGGGAGACAGGTACTACATAAAAGGCATCAAGTAGGTGGAGGGAAGAGAGCAAGGCGTAGGATACAGGGATAGGTTGTGGTTCCTGAAAGAGGATTATTTTTATATAGAAGGTGGAAGTTTAGATGATATCTCTACAGTATTTTTACAATAGAGAAGTACCAATATTTGGGAGAGGAGATACGGTACTATAAGCATCTTATGATAGAGCATCTTCTAGATGCAACTCTCGCTATGTGGAGTACAGAGTGAGCAACCACATATCAGACTCGGATATGCCACATTGATGAGTACTAGAAAGTGTTGTATAGCCTCAGAAAGATATGAGACATGATGGAGGGATAGCGAGAGGCCAAGGTGGTTCTGGCGATAGATTATTTTATTTTCAGTTTACCGCATAGTTGGAAAGTTTGGTATATGACTTTGGATGTATTGGTCCCTTTTTGAGGTATTTGATTATGTATAAACATTTTTTATTGATATATATGATATATGATTTTGGATTTGTGTGATGTGATTTTTTGATTTGATATATATGAATATGATTTTAAGATTTGATTAGATGATTAATATGATGAGATGGTGATGTGATGTGACTCAAGTATAGTGATATTGGTATGTTTCTAATGCACTTTATCATGGTTAATAATATAATGTAAAATGTTTATCTTTTCAACTAGATTTGATATATATATGATAAGGTGATGGTAAATTTAATATGTATGACCAATGTACTGGAGGCCTTGTAACAAATGTTAACATATAACTAATAATGGTTAGTCACATGTAGGATCATGGATATATATGAATGAGCTTATATACCTTCTTTCAACATGGGAAGGGTTTATATATAGTTTTTTATGGGGAAATAAGTTCTCCTTTGATGGATTTATAGGCTTGTGCCCCAGATTGTATTTTTATTGTGCAAACTGATCAATGCGGGAAGTTTGATTTTTGATGGGAAAGTTGAACGATGTTGCAGAAGCTTTCCTAGGATGCTTTTTTGATTATTTTGACAATTTTTTTTATTTGATGTGAAGGTTGATCGATGTCACGAGAATCCTTTTATAACCATTAGAATATTGGGTAGCCATCCTTTGAGGGAGTGGTCTACAATTTTTTATTTTTTTTAGATGGTCAGTACTTTGATGTAATATTTTATAGAATAGTTATCCTTCAAGGGATCAGTCTATATTTTTTAATGTAATATGTTGATGTATAGTTTTCTTTCATAGCTATCCTTCGAATCGGTCTATATTTTTGATAGTATGAATCCGTATGCATATATTTACTTTACTTCATCTAAGCTGAGGGTGGGCCTAGTAGACCATTTGGGGAGGGGAAAAAGATGTGTGTAAAAACTGCACATGTGTACCCCTAACAATGTTTTTAGTTGGTAAATAAGGGGAATGTGGAATTAATGATTGTGGGGTTCCTAGCTTCTGAGGAGGAACATATCCATGTGGAAAATGTTATGAGCAGAGCCGTGGTGCTCATATTTAAGGTTGTAAATATAGGATACTGACGAGAGACCACATAATTCCAAATCATTACAATAGTAGATGATGGTTGGTAATGGGATGAGATTTTTGATGTAACTAATGTCATGGAAGTAGATGTGTTAATAATAGAAAGGACCTGTAAGTGCAGAGACATTTAGGGGCTCATTTTTCAGGTTTACCATCAAGGGAGGCTAAGCGATAAGCCTTGGACCTAAAATTGTGACTTATAATATATGGACCAATCCAGTTTGGGGAAAACTTCCCACGTTGACTCCTGTCTAGATTAGTGACATTTTGATTCTCTTTGAGGACAAGATCACCAATATTGACGTCATGTTCTTTGACATGTTTAATGTATGATCTTTTGATGCGTTCTATATAGAAATGATGATGTTCAAGGGATGTTAGGCAACGTTCATCTAACAATTTGAGTTGTAATTGATTAAGCTAAATATGTAATATATAGGCCTAATTTGAATGCAAGATTGTAGTAAATAAATGATAAAGTGAGTATAACAATTACACTCAAGTAAACTAAGCAATAAATAATGAAACCCTAATGTGCAAAGAAGGGTAAGATGCCTTAGTTGATTCACCAAGTTCTAGAAAGTGAACTGAGTTGGATAATAGAGAAATGCAAAGCACTGACCATTGCACTAGAGATCAAAAAAATGTAGATTTGGAGAAGGAGGCTGGACTGGGGCCCCTGGAGATGGACATGGGCACCTATAGGTGCCCTAGGCCTATTTCTAGGCATCTAGATCTGCAGAAATGGTCAGAAACTTGAATTCTCAGGGTCGTAAGATGTTCAATGATGCTCACCTTTTGTCATTACAGACTCACAAAATGATCATTGGAGTCAGAGGAAACTTGCAATGAAACATAGAACTGCAAAACCCTCAAATAGACATCAAATCATAAAAAAGAAACATACAAAATGAGGGATCAGACTGTCCTTAGCTTCCACAATGGCGAAATTACAACTGATCATTGCACTACATCTCAGACCCAATGTAGGTCTGTGTGTGTACGCAAAATTGTGCCCTAGGTTGCTCTTGTACCAGTCACTAGTGGATAACAAGCAAGTAGCTAGATGTAGAATGTAGTAAATGTGTCTGTGGAATAGAATGAAATTCCCTCCTATGAAGTGTGATGCAGAAAACTAGCCCTTGTTTCCCTTGTGATGGAGCTATATGGATACAATGGAGCTCTTAAATGCCTTGATGGATGTAACCTTAGGTGGTGATACCTAATGCTTAGTATTTGGTGCTTTATTATGATCACCTAACTTTATATTTATATAATTCCTTCACTTGAATTTCGTAATTAACCCTGAAAATGCCAACTACCAAAAAGATAAGATGCTCAAACAACTAGAAAGGACCCAAAACATGAGAGTAAAGTACAAAGGGGATAGGAGTGCCCAGAGGGGATGAGGGCACATAGAACTAGCTTTCTGGCAAGGCACTATTGTCTAGGATGACAAATACCGAAGAGTAAAAAGGTAGATTGAACAGGTAAGAGTGCAAGACTGAAAGTAGCAACAAAAAGCAAAGAATGGTGGCTAGAGACATGGGTTAATTAGTACTTTTCTTACTTAGGAATCACACGAATATTAGTATGTAATAAGGATTAGATAATTACCCAAAGTGCATGATTGTGTGTCTACAATACTAATTGTTCCTGATGATAATCCTCATTCGAAATGAGATCTATAAAGGAGACACGGAGGGATGGAATTTTGACTTCAAGAGGAAGGATGAACTTGGAGCCGTAAACTAAAGTGAAAGGAGTAGCACCTATAGGAGTATGGATACTAGTTCGATAGGCACTGAGGGCAAAAAAATTTTGGAGATGACAATTTCTGCTAGCTTGGTCAACAATTTTCATGAGGATCTTGTTTAGTGTTCGGTTAGAGGATTTTTCTTGACCATTTACATGTGGATAATAAAGAGATGAAAAACTAAGCTTGATGTTTTAGGTGTCACAAAGTTTTTGAAACTTTTTTATTTTTAAAGGACTTGCCATTATCTATGATGATTTTTTGAGGGATGTCAAAGTGACAAATAATGTGATGGTGGATGAAGTCAACAATCTTAAAGGATTTAGTAGAGATCAGGAGGATGGATTCCACACATTTAGTGAAGTATTCAGTTGTTGTGATGATATAATTATGTCATTGCGATGAATGAGGGTTGATGAGGCCAATGAGGTCAAGTCCCCATTATGAAAAAGGCCATAAATCATGGGTGGATTATATATCTCGACTTGGGATGTGAGTGAGGTTGGAGTGTTGTTGGAATTTGATGCATTTCTTGACGTATTCACAATAATATTGATTAAATGTAATGAAATTACTTGTATAATTCAGATTAAGAGCAACAATAGAACACCAAATAATACAATATTTCAGAATAATGATCTCAATATGCAATTATAATAGCTTCGCCACTTTGAGGAGGCAACCTCCAAACCATATAATAAGGCTCAAATGCTCAAATGATAATGAAATACTACCTGTAATCCCCTATATATACTATTCATATGTTATGGCCATCACCAAGGCCAACCTATTAAGCATGAGAAAGTATAACTGATATAATAAAATGATATGGTAATCCACAAGTCGACTGCTCATATCCTAATACAAGCAATAGGTTAAGGGTGTAGCATGCCCTTCCCCTTCAAACCAACATTGTCCTCAACATTGAATAACCCTGGATGTTGCTGCAGAAAACCTTCATGCTCCCCAGGTGGTGTCTTCTATGCTCAGATTATTCCACTTGATCAAATATTCCTTAATGTCTCTAGTTCTTAGCCTCTTAGTACGTGTTTATATAATCTTCTCTGGCTCCAAAATGATTCTTCCTTCCTCGTCAAGTTCTGGTAACTCTGTCTGGGCTTCAAATTTCTTTCCAATAACATTCTTTAGGTATGAAACATGGAATACTGGGTGTATGTGTGAAGATGGAGGCAACTCTAGTTTATAAGCAACACTACCAATTTTCTGTAGAACCTGATAAGGGCCATAATATTTAGGAGCAAGTTTGTTTTCCTTTTTCTATTGCTTTAGGGACATCTGTTTGTAAGGTTAGAGACATACAAAAACCTAGTCACCAATTTCAAAATGTCTTTCACTACGGTGTTGATCTACTTGTTATTTCATCCTATTTTGTGCTAATGCTAAATTCTCCTTCAAACTAGCCAAAACCTGTTGTTGATGTTGAATGTGTTCCTCAACATCTCTGACCTTAGTTTGTACCCTCAAGGAGGAAGTCGTAGAAGGTGGCTGGTAACCATATAATGCTAAAAATGGGGTCATTTGAGAAGAGGTATGAAAAGATGTGTTATACCACCATTCTACCAGTGGTAGCCATTTAATCCACCTTTCCTACTTATCTGATACAAAACAACGTAAATACCCCTCTAAGCATTTGTTGACCACTTCTATTTTCCCATCAGTTTGAGGATGATAAGATGAACTGTGAGCTAGCTAAGTACCCAGACATGAAAATAATTCCGTCCAAAAATTACTTGTGAAAATAGGATCACAATCACTTACAATTATCTTTGGGGTTCCATGTAGCCTTTGAACTGTCTCCAAAAAAATAGCTATGACTGTACTAGCTGGAAATGGATGTGATAGGGCAAAAAAATGGGCATATTTTGTGAGCCTATCCACAATCATGAAAATAACATTCTTACCCTCTGAACAAGGCAATCTGGTGATGAAATCCGTGGAGACCTCCTCCCATCTCTGGCTAGGAATTGGTAAGGGTTGCAACAAACCTGGTGTCTTAATTGTTTCCCCTTTTTTCTATTGGCACACTAAACACTCTGATACAAACTTTTGTATATCCCCGTTGAGTCCTTCCCAAAATAATTCTCTTTTTATTCTATGATATGTCTTCAAAAACCTAGAGTGTCCTCCAATAGGTGAGGCATGTAACTCTACAAGAATCTTATGCTTCAACTCAGAATCTTTACTCAAGTATAACTTATCCTTGTACCATAGGGCATTACCTTTCCACTCAAATTTGTTAGATGTCATAGATCCTTGCTTGATATTCTGTATTAGAGATTGTGTATCCTTATCTTGATTCCATTCCAATCTTGCTTCATCCACCCAATCGGCCGTCAACATAGACATTCCACATAGTAAGGCATCTGCGGATGTATCCCTTCTGGACAACGCATCAACTACTACATTTTCTTTACCCTTTTTGTATATGATTTCAAAATCATAACCCAACATTTTTTGTTACCCACTTTTGTTGTTCCTCAAATGATAACCTTTGCTCCAAAAATTATTTGAGACTATCATGATTAGTTTTTACCTTGAAGTGTCTACCCATGAGATAGGGCATCCATTGCTTGACCACATGAAGAATATCCATCATTTCTTTCTCATAGACATGTTTGAGCAGATCTTTTCCTTTGAATTGGTGACTCTCAAATGCAATTGGTCTTCCTTCCTGCATTAGAACTGCTCCCAATCCTGATCTTTAAGCATCACATTCAACAATGAAGGTTTTTGAGAAGTTGGGAGTAGCCAAAACTGGGGTGCTGCACATGGCCTGCTTTAGATACTTAAAGGATTTAGTGGCTACGTCTGTCCAATGGAAGGGCATCCTTCTTTAGCAATGCAGTGAGTGGGGTTGCTATTCTACCATATCCCCACACAAATCTTCTGTAGTACCCTGTTAATCCTAGGAACCCACGAATTTTTTTGAGATTTTTGGGCCTTGGCCATTCCACCATAGCTTTGATCTTCTGAGGATCAACTTTGACGCCTTCATGGGATACAATATGATCCAAGTACTCTACCTCTTGTACACCAAAAGAACAGTTGGATGACTTTGCATATAGAGTATGTTTCTCCAAAACTTCCAACACTTTATTTACATGTTGTAAGTGTTCTTCCCATGTCTTACTATAAATCAATATGTCATCAAAGAAAACTAATACAAATTTCCTTAAAAACAGCCTAAAAATAGTG